>JAMKCH010008370.1:0-82447 GCA_023653785.1 Ophioderma brevispina
CGGAAAATGAATTATAAAGGATTCCTTTTCCTTTATGATTGTGTCATTTTTATGGATAGACGTCTTAAGATCTATGTTCTTTTTCTATTTTGACAATGATCAAGAAGTTTTGAATCCACAAAATATTTTAAATAGATTATTCATCAGTTGGGTCCCGTGGCTTTAAATGGCAACTTAATACTCATGTTCTTTGATAACATACGCATGGACACCAGAAACAAATTTCACATAACTCATTTCAAGAAGTCCATACAAAATGGCCCAGCCATATTGGTTTTATGCAAATAAGGCCTAAAACCACTCATCCTCCATGATTGCTATTATTGTGTGCTCTTTGAGATCGTAGACCCCCAAAACATTGGTAGAGGACACCAACATTACCTCTCTACGACCCTCGAATCTTGAGTTATGGGCAAAAGTCCTTTTGGAAATGGCGGCCATTTTGAAATTTATGCAAATACGGACATATGTCGCAACCCGGATTTTCTCGAACTTTTGTATGATCATTTTGGGGTATCTTCCAAAGAAATGCATTGTGAATGAACACTTTGATCGCAATTAGTCCAGGTTACACCAAAAATTTCATTATCTTTCCTAGCCTATACAGATCTATTGAACGCATAATATAACGGTGAATGAAATTAGCGTCGTATGTGAAAAAATACGACTTTTCTGCTTTCACATACAGCCTTATGACTTGTAGCTTTATATCAGGATACAATGCACTTTCAAAACTCAGCAAGGTTCAAACTTAAACATCAGATGTTTTTTCATAATGCAAAATTAAAATTGTAAGTTTAATTCCTAGTACAAACATGAAAATCTCCCGTAGGAAACTTCAATGGCTGAATAGCATCCTTAGAAAACGCCCATTTCGTTCAGATAAGACAGTGATGTGAGGCCGAGAGTTATTTCAACATTGGAGTGATTTCAAATGACTCAAATTCTTTTAACATGCACGTAGAAACATCAAAAACTTGATTTATAGAGAAGACCCACTCCTCCTCCACCTTTTGCTAACCGAGGGAGATGGGTGAATGTGAAACCTTATGGGGGGTATGTCAAAATGGGAAAAGTATTACCAGGTTTAAGCCATGTTTCGGTTTGATTGCATCATGTCAGTGTTAACTCTATAAATAAGAATCAACAATAGCTTGATTTATTCCTACAGATTGAGCATTGTAATACCTAATCGGACGAATGGAGTAGTAAATAAACCAGTAGTAAATGAACGTGATTCTGGGACAAATTTGGCATATGCCCTTTGAGTTTACGACGTCCTGCTCTTTACCACGATTACGCGACCGTTTTGATGAATGCCAAGGCTGGTTATTCCTCCAAATATAAGTGAACAGTTAAATTCGGGCGGCTTGTATTTTAAAGAGCTGACGTCTGTTGTAGGTAACTAGCGGGGAGCCAGCGCTGCGCACGGCCAGCTACCCAATAATGACCCATGGAGGAGACCTTGGAACCCAAAGACCCCTCGAAAATGTGACCCCTAAACTCATACGGCGAACTTACCACCGTACCAAAACTCAAATTCATAGTCAAAGCACGGCCAGTTACCCAATAATGACCCCTGGATGACCTTTGACCCCCCCAAAGACCCCCCTCGAAGAATTTACACTAACTCGTACGGCAAAGCTCTACCACCATACCAAAACTCATATCCATTATGTCAAAGCACGGCCAAGTTACCAATAACGACCCCTGAACCTTACCCCAGATGGCCCTCGAAAACGTGACCACTAAACTCGTGCGGCGAAACTCTCACCATACACACAACAAACTCGTATCCTATTCAAGCACGGCGAAGTACCCAATAATGACCCCTTGATGACCCTTTGACCCCCAAATGAACCCCCGAAAAAGTGACCCCTAAACTCTTCGGGTGAACTCGAACCACCATAACCAAACTCATATCCATATACGTCAAAGCACAGCCCACGTTTACCCAATACGGACCCCCCCCTGGATGACCTTGACCCCAAATGACCCTCTGGAAAATGTGACCCCTAAACTCGTACGGCGAACCTCGACCACTGTACCAAAACTCACATCCATAGGTCAAGCACGGCCAAGTTAACCATATGACCCCTGATGACGCTTTGACCCCCAAAGTACCCCTCGAAAATGTGACCACTAACTCGTACGGCAAAGCTCTACCACCATACCAAAACTCATATCCATATGTCAAAGCACGGCCAATTACCCAATACTGACCCCTTGATGACCGTTGACCCCAAATGACCCCTCGAAAACGTGACCACTAACTTGTACGGCAAAACTCTACCCCGACCAAACTCACATCCATAGAAGGTCAAAGCACGTCCAAGTTACCCGAGTAATGACCCCGGATGACCTTTGAACCCCCCAAATGACCCCTCAAAACGTGACCACTAAACTCGTACGCCAAAACTCTATCTACCACCATACCAAAACTCATATCCATACCGCAAAGCACGGGCGAAGTTACCCGATAATGACCCCTGTGACCTTTGACCCCCGAAACCACCTCTCGAAAACATGAACACTAAACTCGTACAGCGAAACTCTACCGGCACCATACAAACCAAACTCATAATCCATATATCAAAGCAGAGCCAAGTTACCCAATATACCCCTAGATGACCTTTGACCCGACCCCCAACTGACCCCTCGAAAACGTGACCACAACAACCTCGTACGTCCGAGCTCTACCACCATACCCAAAATTCCTACTTTATGTTCAAAGGACGCGAACGCATAGCCGACAAAAAAAACCCACAAAGTTGTTTTTTTTAGTAATATATATACAGATGTTCATCACTCAAAGTTTCATCTGGTCCTGGGTTAGGGTCAATATCTCCTGCTATTAGGCCCTTCACAATGCATTTTAGTTTCCTGTTTTGCGAAGGTTAAAATATTGGGGGCGGTCACTTTTTCATTATTCATTATTTTTCAGGTTCAAAAACACGCGCGTCAACAAATTTCCATTTCCCAAGTGCACATCACATAGATTTTTACACCCACATCGAAACTAACCTACCTAGCACGTAGCTAATACCACTCCACTCATCTCTTCCGTTTTCGAAAGCATATTATAACATTGATAAAGTTTAATTTTGAGTGGGAATAGGTAATTGAAAGGTGTAAAGGGGTGTAAATTAAGTCGCATGTGTCAGCATAGCAACTTTCATCTGGTCTACTGAACGTTTTCTTCTCCATCACAAGTTGCCGTATTTATGGAGAAAGAGTCAATCACATGAAAATCAACATACTCTTCATTTCTACCTCTGCTTCAACGTTAAGTGTTTGATTCGTGGACAATCCCACAAACGCTTTCAGCTGGTAGTACACATTCGCTGGTAGACCATTTTCGGCTATTTTTAAGTAAATACCGACCCTCCTGTCAGCTCGATGTGAGCTCAGCAGCCAACACTTCAAAGGAAACCCAACACTTCAATGGAAACCCAGGGTAACCCAATAGCGATTAATAAAAAAAAAACTGTTAAAACCCTATTTTAGTGATAATTAGCCAGAATGCCCCATAATCCATATACGGTGTGTTTTTACCAAATATGGTGTGTTCTTAACCAAATATGGCGTGTTCTTTCTACTCTTTCTACGAATCCGACGTCCAAGTAGATTCGATATTCACCGTTACTGCCCCGAACGCCTATCCCTCGTGCAATTCCATCGGTTAGCATAAGAGGGTAATGTAAGTCAATGGAAGAGCCGGTTGTTTTTTTTTATATAAATTTTAGGAAGTCTGATTCCCAACCCCCCCAAATGACCTCTGGTCATATGATCTAAGTTCCACTTTGAAATTCAGTGGCATAGATGGGCATTGTACCAAGTCCAAACAAGTGATTGCTCCTGTTTTGGCGTAAAGAGCTAACATAGAATAGAAACGCTGAATCTGATCAGCAAAAATGTCGTTGTTTGTTAGAAGTGACAAAATGAATCAATAAACGTCTTTTTTCAGAACATTCTAGTGAAGCTTAGTGACGCCGAGGCGATTTTTAGAGGCGTGATTTAGCATTTAACCAAAAATCGTTTTCTGTGGATATAATATAATGCCCCGTAGACCAGACTATCAAATTCATTGTTGATATCCATCGACATCTGGTCGCATGCACTGTGGATTGGGATTCGAAGTTTAAATAACGATTGCATGGGTGTGGCAAGCAACAATTGGAGTTGCACGTTTCCATGAGTTCGGAAGGGCTACATGATGTAACTGTAGACATTAGGGCGGGTGGGGTGACATGTTGGTGACCTCATTGACCCGTGGTGACCTCAGTTGACTTTGGCCGTCAAATGTTACCCTTTCCCGCAAGGCTTGTGTGCAAGTTAATATCTGGAGTTCCGTAATCGTATAACGACTTACTTGGGTGGAAGGAAACGGTTAAAGAGTTTCTCGACCGGATTGATGTTGGGCATATTTCGGGCAAATTACTAGGCAAATGAGCTAATACTAGGCAAAAATCACGATCATTTATGTTAGAAATGGTACACATCGTGACATGAAAATTCCTTCACTTCGCAAAAACCCAGTATGGTGGGATTTTCGTTGCCCATTTTCACGTTACTGATACAGGCGGCATTAGGTATCAATGAGCGCAGTAATATGCATAATTGCTGTATCGCTAAAACCGGACATTCGGAATATGCAAAATTTCCTTGGCTACATGAAAAACTACTATACCATACATCTTGTGTGTGAATCATATGGAGGGGGCAGGTGGGGGGTTGGGCCGGGTGGGGGGTAGTGGTGGGGGCGCAGGGAGGGGTGGGATATGTTGGGGTGCGGGGTGGGGTCACGTCGTGGGGGGGGCGTTGGGGAGGGTCGGTGTGTGCGTCGGGTGGTACAGGTGGTTTGACCTTGGTGACCCCCTGGGACCTTTGTGACCCCCTGGGACCTTGTGACCTTCAATTTACAACAACATCACTGACTTGGGACCTCACGTGACCTTGGTGACCTCATGTGACTTTGGTGACCTCACATGACGTCTTTGGCCCATTCACAACTAATTGTCGGGAGGGGGTCGGTGGGGTGCGACTGAGGGGACGGGTGTGTCAGGATGGTGAAGGGGGGTTGCGTCAATGCGAGCATTTTGGGTGGGGACCTCATTCACCGTTTGTGACCCTGTGTGATCTTTGTGACCTCGTGACCCCCCACTGACCTTGGTGACCTCTATGTCACCTTGGTGACTCATGGCCCGTTGGTGAAGACTCAGCCACCTTGGTGACCTCATGTCACCGTTGACCCATTCACAAACCGCGACGCAGATACACTAGCGGTCCAATGACCGTGACCTATTTTTTTTACTTGCATTTTTTATTCCTGGGGTGGAATACAAATTTGTCCTTATGCTACTATCATATTTGGACTACAAAATATCCAACCATTTGGATAAATTATTATCCGTAGACAACATGCACAGCTTTTAAAATCACCCCAAATCCCCATTTTTTACAATGGCTGCCCTCTTGGGCCAGGAAGTGTTAATAATCATAGCTCCCATATGGTCCCAGGGCATGTTAAAGGCATTTATATATATCAAAATACACAAATACAATTGCGGTGTAATAAGCATAAAGACAGCCAGCTAACAACTTTCCATCACACATTTAATCAGGTCTCATGGGTCAGGACAGTGTTAAAGCTTTAATTCATTAATTACATTTAACCAAATACATGAATACCAGACCATTCCATCATTAAAAATAAAAGGACCTTCTTTAATTCATGATCAGTTAACATTAGTCATTCCTCAGGGTCCCGCATCCCAAAACTGTCTCAAAGTAACCACAGTCCAACCCCCAAACCAACAGGTGCCACGAATCCACACTGAGCGTTGACCGCTCTTGTTATTTCAATGGTCACTCCTTACCAACTTTGTAAAATAAAATCCAAATAATTGGAAAACTACAGCCACAACCAAAGTAGCTATTGCTTTCAAACCAGCGTTAAATAATAAAATATGTGGTAATCTGCCGGATTACAAAGGTAGAAATTTTGGTAATCGCCAAAATTTTAGTCCTCCTGACTGCCTGCGGATTACCAAATTAAAATTTTGGTAATCCCCCACAATTTTATAATCTGTAATTTTTTTATTGTTCAGTATCGACCTTTGGTACATTTTAGATGTCAAATTAATGATACAAGAAACCACTTACAATAACAGCGGGAGAAATCCTTTCTGGAAACTAAAGGTCGTCATGTTAAAAAAGGGTTAAAATGGGCCACCCCATCATGTGTGGCACAAAGTCCCTACTGATATTGCTCAATCAACCATTGAAACACAAAATATCAAAACACCGGGAAACATCAAAGTGTCCACGTTGAACACTTATTTTGCCAGTTTTGGGAGAAATGGTCAATATTGGTTTTGCTATTTTAGTTTTGTGTGAATCCACAAATGACCAAAAACACCAGTAACATCCAGAAAAGTCTGGGAAACCATCCCAAGTGCAAAATTTGTCTTTAAAAAAATATTATTTTTGACCATTTGGAACCAAAACTGTTGAATCGGGATCCAGGTAATTTTCATCAACCATATGACACACACAGGAGCTAAAAACACTGTGAAACATTAAGGACCATGCCAAAGTGTTAACTTTTAATTTGTAGAAATCAGAATTTTGACGATTTGGGGACAGAAAGTGCCAAGTTGAGGTACAGGTATTGGCGTAACAACCACGGCAACCCAAAGGAGCCACAACAACCAGAACGGATCCATAACCATATGAACCATCCAAGTGTCCACTTTCGACGTGTTCTTTTAAAATCATTAATTTTGGAACTAGTTTTGACCAAACCAACTGATGGGTTCCAGCATTCTCCTCGAACCATTGAAACACAAAGGACCCGAAAACACTGGGAACCATCCAGAAACGATCCAGGACCATTCCAAAGGACCCATGTTCTTGAAATACTTCCGATTTGAGACCATCTTGAACCAAATATAGCATTTGTGGTCCACCAATTTGCTCACAAACCATTGTTACACAAGGAGAAGAAAACACTGGGAACATCCAGACACAATCTGGGACAACTTAACACCAAAGTGTTTACTATTTATTTCAAAATAATTTTGATCATTTCGGACAACAATCCATTGGGGACAGGCCATGCCTTAAATACAAGGACCAAAATCCCTGGAACCGCCATGAAACCATCGGAACCATCCGAAGTGTCCACTTTCTTTAAAAAAACATTAATTTTGATATTTTAAAACCAAAATAGCTGATTTGGTTCCAGCAATGGTTCAACAACCATTGAAATGATCCAAAAAGAAAGAACCATACCGAAACCATCTGGGAACCATCCAAGGTCCACTTTTGGTGTAAAAAATGTTTATTTTGACATTTTGTTATTTGACTACCAAAATGCCGATTTTGGGTGCATGAAATTCTCATCACTATTGGAAACCAAGGAGCCAAAACACCGGAAATCCAGAAATCACCCTCCCCCACCCATCTCTCCATATTTCTGACGCTCTCAACCTTCATCGCCTGATCTTTGAAAATACCTGTTTGAAACTTTGATCAGGCAATTTAATTAATTTCCCACACCACTACCGACAAATCAGGCTTGAGCGCGTATGTAGTATTCCAATCGTTATTTGAGTCGCGCATCCTAGCAGTTAACATCCGGTGCGTGTATTTTCAATGCAAAGTTCAACGCTGGGGGCAAAGTTCAAGGAATTTTGCGTTAGGCTTATGTGAGATGGTGCGCAAGTTACTAGGGTAACAACCGGGATAACAACCCGCAGCATAGTTTTCAATTCAAAATTCCGAAATGGAAATAAACTTTAAGAATGACTGTCATGATAAGGCACACAAACAAACGCAAACACTAAAACAAAGCAGTTACCGAAAACAAAACAAAGCAAACCAAAAGGCAAAACAAAGCAAACCCCAAAGGCAAACAATCAAGAACAAAATTGTCAAAAAACAACCATGAAACAAAACACAAAGTAGTCTATACTATACCATTCCCAACAAATTTCAATGCAATTTATTGATTTAAAAAAAAATATTAAGGATTTCCCCAAGAGAGCCTCAAATCAGGCCAAGACCCCAGTAAGACAGTCCGCAAACCATTTAAAAAACAAAATATCTATCTTGACCTAAACGATCGCTGATGAGGCATGACAAGGAGGCATCATTGTAAACGATACTAAAAGAAACTCAAAAATCAAAAAAGAAAAACCTTAAAAAAAAAATGAATGCGGTTAAAGTAACGCTCAAAATAAAATGTGTGCGCGGCTTACCAACCGATGAAACAAACTTGTTTGTTTGCTTTCCCCTTGTTAGTCCATAAGCGAGGAGATTAACCATGATTTTAGGCCTAGTTTTCCAAAAGGAACACTTCAAAATTGAACCATATTGTTATTTTACCCTTGTTTTCTTGCCAGACACATAATAACCTACTCATAAGTGGTCGGAAATATGCCTCAGACAGAACTTATCTCCATTCAATTCGGGCTTCTACATCAGCTGAGTTCATTTCAAACCATGTATTTGATTTATTACACCGCTCAGCAACACACCTAAAAATAGAACCGTGTGACACACACACTGAGTACACGCAGCAGGCTACGCTGTAGTTCGGCGCATAGTTTGACCCAAGTTGCGCAACCGCTTGCTGGTGTGCATGACTTCACGGCAGTCCACGCGAGTGTTTTGATTGGTCAAACAACTGCTGTTCGTCATCTGTGTCCCTGTAAATATGCAATGTAATTTCCTCAATTTCTACTAAACGAAAGAGGTTCTAAGAGCGATTTTTAACTATTTCTTAGATGAGATTCCATTCAATATCATAACAAACTTACGAGAAATCTGTCATAGACCCTTGACCACTTTATCGTTAAAGTTGAGACAATTTTACTTTCACTTTTTGAAATGAGCAACCTAAATAAATGCTTAAAAAATGTATGAGGAAAATCCATTTTGGTGTTTTTGTTGGAATTGGTCATTTTCACATCCAGTGGTGTAACTTTTTGTACCCGTGGGTCAACATTTAAAATACTTGTTTATTTGTTATTTTTCACTAAAAAAAGTACTCACAAATGATCAATTTTTGAATTTATTACTGTTTTTGAGTCAGTAATCTATGCAAAAAATGTGTAATTGGAATATGTGCTATTGGTGTTAAATGGAGCAAAATCATTTTTTGTGAAAATCCCATTTTTCCAAATTGTAACATAAGATTTATCAGCAAAAGAGATCCTATTTACTAGTCAAACGTATATGTTAGTTCAACATGTTTACAACCTGCTTTTTTTGACTAGTCCTTGTTGAATTCATAATATTTGTTCAGGGAAGACAAATTTTGACCGGAAATCTCATATCAACTCACAAGTTTAATTTTTAAATATGTTTTCATTCATGAGCCAATCCCCATCATGCGCCGTACTAAAATCTCTTCACAATGATGGTTACTTCCTGACACAAATTGCAGAAAACTCTGTAAATTCTTAACAAAGTTGAATTTTTACACTTGCAGTCGTTTCGGAGGGACAGTTTAAACATTGCTAACAAAACATGTGTCGAAAGTGACCAAGATTACCATGGCTTTTGTTAATAATAAGGACAACTGACTCTAATTTTGCATTGCAACAACATATTCATTCTAATTATAAGGAGAAACAAAGAGACTTCGCAAGTTGTCACAACAAACAACATTCTAAGGTGAAAATATACTGTATAATTACGTATTATCTCTGTTGCAAGGGAAACCTAACATTTGGTTGTAAAAAATTACAATCCCGAAACTCCTTGTGCAAAGTTCTACAAATGTTACTTCCTGAACAATTACACTTTTAATGAAAGATTTCATGTAGTAAATTTTTAGAACTTTGGGCAAAATTACACAGTCTTTCTGAGTGACAAAGATGTTAACCAATTTTTTTTCATGACCTGTGGTTATTAATACACAGAAGCGGTGATAATTTTGCAATTTTAAACAGCTTATCATTTTTAGTTTTACAAGAGGAAGAATTCCTTAGTTTGACCACAGAAAGCATGCAGGACACTTGTATTACAGAGAGGTTGGCAGCCACAGTGTACTTTGAACAAGCTGTAATATAAATAATAATAAAAATCACTTGGTGTGCCCACTTCTCGAGCATTGTTTTAACTGAAAACATAACATTTGGCATAAAAATATCAAACTTGGTGGGTGGATTCTATTTACATGGCCATGATTTGTTAAAAAAATAGCATTTTGGAGGCCATGATTGGTGAAAAAAATATCAATTTGGAGGCAAAGAGCATTTTGTACACAAATGAGAACGGTTGGGTTATTCTCATCTGCAAGAACATGACCATTGTCATATGTAACAGGTCTTTTTTTTTTCCATTTCAAGTTCAGGTTTCATTACTTTTTTCAAGGGCGGGATTTGCCAGTTTTTTGTTGGAGTCCTTTATTTAAATCATAGCCGTGATTACCATTTCATACAAGTTTTATTTTCTTTAAAAAGATTCATGTGTTTGCTAAGTGTTACAAAAAAAAACAAAAGAAAAGATGCTGCAGGGTCCATTCCATGCCAAACCGGGAGTGTCACCATCTTTGATTGTGCTTTTCATTTGCCCATGCATTTAGCTTTCTGATTTCCAAAGTCACAAGATCACCAAAAAAATCATAGTTCTAATTCTTATAGCATCCTGAAGTTTATGACTGACCAAAATTCAGTCATTTGGGGTGGACATCGAAACAATTAATGCCATTCTAGGAGACATTTTTGGCTTGGGGAAATTCTACCTGCGATGTCAGCGCAATACCTGCTTCATTTGTTGATACGTGGCGTCCACTCGTGGCTCCGAGTTGATCACGTGATTATTTACCTGTAACTAAAGCTTCAATGGTGACCCCCCTTTAATTTCTAGGGATCACTAGCATGATTATTTCTGCTGAAGAGTTTTTTTAAATGCCGGCATGAATTGTAAGACCAGAGGAAAATGATCCCCTCTCAAAGGTTTGGGAACCCTTAAAGTTATCACTAAAATTACCCCTCCCAACTTCTTTTTTAGTTTTGTGTTGATGTAACTTTGAGTGATTTCTAATTCTTTTTGCATCTGATAAAGTACACGTTAAGTTATTTGAACTATTTTTGGGCATTGTTTCAAATGCATTTTTTCCTCCGTCTATTTATATCAAAACGGGCTAGGTCAGTATTACATCCATGCTCAGTAATTAAAGGATTATGCCCTCAGCATTATATAACATATATTTTTTGAACTTTATATTGCATAGTGATACTATTACTAACCAGACCTATCAACTGTAATTTGTTTGAAAAAAGGATTTTTTACTATATTTAGTCAGTTAGTATATGATAGGGATATGTAAACATTGTCTGTTTTAATAAAATTAATTGCAAATCATAATGTGGAGCAAAATACAATCCCTTTGTAGGCATTACAATACAATGTAAAGTCTATAATATTTAGTGTAAAGTTACTTCATCTGATAAAAAAAAAAAATCAAGTCTCTTTCAAGAGCTTCATGGTGTGACCTAGCAGTTAGTTATTTTTTAATAGTCTGACATTCTCTTTTTTTATTCAGCCACCTAATTAAGGGAAACCTAACTTTAACCACTAAAAACCAAAAAAAAAACCCCCCCGGACCGTGTCGTTTTGCGACCGACGCCCAAATGCAGAAAGTCAATTATTTTTATTTTCACGGCCCAATCCACATAAGCCAAATCTTTGCGTTTCTTGCATCTCAGCCGTCTTTCCCGGCACAAGAATATGTAGCGTAAAGTCAATAACGGCCCAGATGCAACGAAAAACACGCGTCATTTTCCGGAGACGGCCCCGATGCAACGAAAAACATCGCGTCATTTTCCCAGAAAGACGACCCAGATGCAACGAAAAACATCGCGCATTTACCGAAAGACTCCCAGATGCAACGCGGAACATCGTCGTGCGAATGCAATAAAAACATGGTAAATAAATAATAAATAAATAATGGATGCGTACTGCACACTGATCTCAGGAAATTGTTAGCTTATAGTTTCGCCACGTGAGTGGCGCTATTACGCTACACTCCTAGTCTTGCGTGGCGCTATTATGCTAACGTCCATGCCCCGTTTTACGTCTGAATGCGTTTATGCATAATTAAAAAATAGTTTCTATCGAAAAGGGTGCGCTATCACATCGACATCTAAATTGGTCTATGGGCAGTTGGTACACAGGTCACCCGCCTGATGAAAAGCATGCAGCGCCTTCTGCGGGCAAAACCGTCCGAAGTGGCAAGTGCAAAAGCAGTGCATCATTTCTCGGTAATGACGGCCCAAATGCAACGAGAACATCGCGTCATTTTCCTTAAAGACGGCCCAAATGCAACGAGAACATCGCGTCATTTCCGTAAAGCGGCCAAAATGCACGAGGAACATCGTCGTCATTTTCCGTATACGGCCCAGATGCCAGGAGGGCCATAGAGTCCTTTGCCGCTACCAAAAATGTTGACGGCCGAGATGCACCGAAAAACATTTTTCGACCGGTACCACTTTTTCGTTGCGTCTCACTGCATCTCGGCCGCGTTAGGGTTAAGAGGCATAAAATTTAGATTTCTTGCCTGATGATGAGCACAAACATGCAATCATCCATTGGAGCATTTAGAGACACCCCTTCAGTCATCATGGATCAAAGCTGTTGGGTGTCCCCAAAAATGGAAATACCTAGTATTTCAACATGATGAGGGGCATTTCGTACCAATCACAATTGTTTGGTATTGCTCAACTTGCACTACCTGATTTACTGCAGAGACAATGCACGTAAAAGTTTTCTCATTTGTGGTCAACTGAAATGTAATAACTAACCCATTTAATATTCAGCAAGCACAACAAATTACAACATACTTTAAGAAATCCCCTTACACGACTTTTACGTACTTAAACTCATCAAGAAAACTAGAGGTCTCTGGTACATTCTATGCATTATCATCCGTCCTGTCAAGTTTTGGGTAATTTTAGCTGACTTTTTCACATGGGTCACCATTTTTTTTTTGGCCTGTATCAGTATGTAGGCACAGCACAGCAGTAATTCATAAAAGTTAGAATTCTCAAGAGTCCAAAATTGGAGTCACGCTCAAAGTGATGTCAAAAACAGTTAAGCACATAATATCACAAACTTAAGGTCTAGGGTCAGTTACCATTTCTATAATGGGTCATTGCAATTACTGGCCAAGAAAAGGGGCCAAAACAATTGGCGGAAATACATTTGAGTATTTAAACCCTACAGCACAGTGGTCCCTGCCCTGTGCCCATGAAATGGGAAATTTAAATTTCACAGTACAAGGAGAATTTAAAGGAAAAATGTCAAAGTTATTCCTGTTTTCTCGTTTACATCATGGGACCATAGCCCTATGCTGATTTAGTTGCTTAAAATTTACAATTTTGTTTTAAAATGATCTTTTGTTTTATTGTAAATGCAAATGACTGACGGTGCTCAGAGCTAGAGTTGTGAACTTTGATGGAACCATTCTTGTGAGAATGAAGGAATATATGGATTTCTGTTGGTGAGCTCTACTCGAGAATTTAATCCCCAAGCAAGTCATTTTATTTTCTTAAGAGATTTAAGGAATCATAATTTTAGTTCAAACAACAAACAATTCATCAAGAAAAAGAAAAAAAAAAGAAGAAAAAGAAACCTCTGTCACAAGACATGTTACATGTTATGTTTCTGGCATGTCTATTCAAATGGTACGAAAGTACAATACACGAATACACTGTATTAGTCAAATTTATCCATCTTTATGTTTATAAATCAATTTTTTCGTGATTTGAATAGGTTTCTTTCCAGTGTAAACACCAATCACCATCAAACACAGTAAGCCCTCCAAGCTCCAAAATGAGCAATGTTACATTGTTACAAATATTCATCTCCGAGACAAAAATTTCAGTCTCAGGGAATTTTTAAAGTTGACTTTCGCACCTTGGTGATTGGCATCTCTCAGGATAAGCATCACGACAATCACTACAACAGAAATATCAGCAGCAAGAGATTTCAATTTTAAGCAAGTAAAGCTGAGATATTACTTAAACTTGTTTTGGAAGTGACAAATGTGTTCTGAGAGGTGAAAGGTGCTTACGGAAGGTATGCAGTGTTGTATAATTTGAAATGGTTTGGTGTATTTTTACAACTTTTATTCAAGTAAGATATGTTAAGGCATGTTCAACATTTAAATAAGTCAAACATGGCCATTGTATCTCTTAAACAAAAATAAACAATCTATCAGTTCAGTGTTGCGGAATGACGAAAATGTTAACGGAAAGTTAACATTGAATTTGAATTGCGCACAAATTCTTAAAGAGGGCGAAGGATCAAATTCTTTTGCAACTAAATGCAAGTTCATACTGGTTAGTGGTAGTTGTTGCATACACCAAAAACAGAGAGAATTCTTAGTAAATAATAAGGAATAAGGGTCATTCCATGCCAAATAAACGAATGCTGAAAAGCTCATACGTCATCAAATTTTTAAAATTTTCGGACAGATTATAGGTTTACCAAGTATGTACAAAATCCAAATTTTAGGCAATTTGTTCCATCCCTCGGGAGTTATGGACAACACAGAAAATTGGGTCATTGTGCACCAAATCCTGTCCTGTTGAATGCAAGTAGTTTCCATAGCTTCTATTCAAAAAGTAACCAGGCCTATTTTTCTCAAAAGTGATTTAGGGCTCTATTTAGAACCTCTCAAAATAGATGAAAGAAAAATCGATTTCTGATAAAAGCCCTAATGAAAGGCTCGTTAATTACGGACTTTATTCACATGAGCAAAATGATGATGGGGGTTTTACACCCTAATAATTTTAGTTCTGAGACTTGTAAAGCTGAATTTAGTTAGTATAACATTAACAAGTTCTAAAATCATATAGCATGTTGCCAAAAAATTTGCACGGATCCCGTTGCCATGGTTACGGCCATTATAACTTGAAAGAAAACAAAAAGTCCATAAGGTAGTAGGAATCATATTTCTGTGCTACTGCTTTAAAGTTTAAAAATTGCCAGTTAAACAGAATATTTAGTTGGCGACCAACTTTAATATCAAGCAAGAAATGTTCTCGGCCCAAAATTTTAACTGGACGAAAAACGAGATACGCATAATTGTCAGTAGAAGGAATACTAAAAATCGGGGAAATGGCCAATATTGGTGTTTTAGCAGAGGTTAAGGTGGAACAAAAGTACAATGCACTTGATTTCTAAGTATATTTTTAATCAAGAATTTATGTAACCTGACCCATATCCGACACTTTTTTTCTTTTTCAAAAAGTTTTTGAATTGACCATCACCATTCCAACCGACGACTACCCTGAAAGTACGATTTTAAGTTTCGACAGTCATGAATAGTATGAAAAGTGGGAATATGAATGAATTCAAAGGGCAGTAGTCACAACTCTTGGATGCTACACTCTTTTTTTTCCATGTGTGTGGTATTTTGTGTGGTGGTTATTGGGCCACATCCAAAATATCGTCTGCGACGACGGAATGTTGATGATGCATTTTCTTTTGCACCTCTTTACAAGTTACATGTGTAATGGTTGTGTGCTTAAGTAACAGCACTCACAGACTACATCAGTCACACATTTAAGACTCAAGGTCAAACCTGTTGCCATGGTAACCTCTCTTTTAATGGCGCGACGGGACGGGTCGATAGATTTCATGGTATTTTGAAAATTGAACATTTGCTTAATTATTATCAAAATTAATAGGAGATACATGAAAATTTGTTAACATCATATTAAGTTCCAACTATCATGCCTATTAATATAATAGACTTGGATCTTAACTTTTACTAATTAGGAAGCTTACCACTTTTAATAACAACTTGTCTGTGCGACGGGACGGAATGCGACGGACGGAATCAATTTCCTGCCTCAATTTAATTTGGCAAATCACCTGTTTTTCATATAAAATTGCATTTTACTCCCACTTTGAGTGAAATCCAAGGCAAATTAAAGCACATTACCATATTTCAGAAATCATTTGTTTGCTTAACATTTTCCATAGTATCCATTTGGGCTTTGTTTGGGGAGTTGTGCAATACACTAACACAATATACAAGCAATATGAGCAGTTTTTACTTGGAACAGTCTACACATGTTTGCAATTTGCAAACACAAAAAAATTGCCCACCCACCATGTGTAATGGAATTATTAAAGGAAATAGCTTGTTTCTCATTAACTGCATGCAACAGAGTTACGGTTTTTTCAGTTACCAATTTTCGACTGCCTTTTGCTCCAACAAAATTTAATGCAGTTCAATGATCATTATTTCACTGAAAATACCAAACCAATCGACATAAAGATTTTGGCCCCAAATTGTTTTTTGTTCTATATAAATGAGTGCAACTAACTCATAGTAGCACAATGAAATCCGGAAAAAGCGAGTAAGAAGGCCAAAATGGGCTGAAAATTATTAAGTGCGGATATTTTGAGCAGTCCATTTCCTTACAATTACATCCATGCATTGTACAACTTCTACATTTAAATAACCATCTTTTTCTTGGGAATTTCCTACACACAAGTATTTGTATTAGAAAGTCATGAATAAACAAATAATTGGATGTAGCATTTTGTGGATATTCATCCCATATTTGAACATTTGGGACCTTTTCTTATCCCCCAAAAATCATGTGAAATGGCTCATCCATTTTTAGATAGGGGCTATTAATAACAGTGGCCCTGACGGCGAAGGTAGAAGCAACTTTCCTCCTGGGTATGTGATAGTATTTCAGCTGGAACTTACGTACTGTACGTGAATTGGACAATATACTGAATTTGAAGCATGTTTTTTAATCATTTCCTTTTCAAGTTATAGTTAGGGTTTTTTATTATCAAAATGAATTTCAAAGCTTCCTTATGCTCATACAAACAGAAGGGGCATGAATAGTTTTGATACCTAAAAAACCTTTCATAAATAGCAGCAAGCGTAATTTTTCTGTATGTTCAATAGGCAAATTTTCCTCCCTCGCACTTGATTCGTCCGTCATGAAAACGACACACTGCTATATTTTAAGGAGAAATATTGGAATGATTTGTTGTTTTGTTACCATGACAGTTGCAACAATATTTGTAGTTTTGGCAGTTTCCATCAGTTTGAATATTTTAGGCCCTCGAAAATAAAAAAAATCGCCTCAAAATGCGACTGGACGGAAATTTACCCTTTTATTCTGTTGTATTTTTTCCTACGTTTACAAACACTTTTGAGAATTTTTAATGTTTGAATTTGTAGTGATCAAAGAAATATTAAATGCAAAAACGAACATTTTGTTATCTCTTTTAGTATTAAGATATATCAATTTTCCAATTCCGTCCCGTCGCACACAGATGGCGCCATTTTTATCTTTAGTTGCCTTTTATTTCAATACGATTATGTTAATACGCAACACATTGTTTTGGTTTCATAGGCTTTGGTTAGTTCCCTTTGTAGCCATGGGTATAATTTACTTCAATAGCAGGACTTCCGATTTTTTAGGTTTGGTGATGACCATTTTTGGCTTTTGGCCCTATTATACAGTAAAAATGAAATTCAAACATTGTTTCTATTTCCATAATAGTGACCTCCAAAATGGCAGAAAATCCACATTCATTATTACGGCCGGAAATTACGTCAAAAGTGAGCATTTGTACATTGTCATATCCTTAATTATAATTTTTTCTATTTCAGCTCCTTTTCAGTAATTGAGGTATATGTTGTGGTGGTTATTAGAATAGTACAGAAACATAATTCATACATTCTGTTGTGTTTCCATAACAACCACCCTAACTGGGTTCAAAATCAATATTCGTCTGCTTCAGCCATCATACAATCATTTTGGGGCACTGTTTAGGGTTCTAAAAACACGAATGGTACAACAATGTACCATTTTGTTGCTGCATTTGTTTGATAACCCCCAAATACCACTCCATTGCAGAAAATGAGGGGATATCTCATGTGTTTTATAGAATTTCGTTATAACATGCTATAACGCAAAATGTCATATTAGTTACGTAAAATGACGACTTTTAGTGCCTGGGGATTTTGGCAATTTTAGGGTAGTCTATTTTGGAATTACAAGAATGCATAAATTTTTGTTCGTACTTTTTACATAACCAACACATCACAAATACTTGTAATTACTGAAAAGTAGACCAATATCCCATATTGCATTAATGACTTGACTTGTCAAATGCTCACTTTTGACGTAATTGACGACCCTACAAATTGACCTACACGGATTTGGGGCTATGTAAGGGGCCTATTGATGGAAATAGAAAACCTGTACAAATTTCATTTTTATTTTCAGTTAAAAACCCTCTCACAAACACCATGCACACTGAAAAGGGTGCCATATCTCACTTAGTTTTAAAAATGATGCCATTGAATGTCACTCATACCCACTTTTCCACTTATTCATGAGTGGCGGACCTTACATCCGGTACTTTCAGGGTCGTTCGTTCGAAGGGGTTTTTTTTATTGGTCCTTTCAAAACTTTGAAAGTAAGATTTGTGGAAGTAGGTGTTACAAACTACACTTCCACATGAAATTTACATCAGAATCAGGTGGCAATTGTACTTTTGTCCCACCTTAAACTCTGCTAAAAACACAATATTGTGTGTCGGCATTTTTCGATTTTTAACCATTTTATTGACATTTTTTTGATCTTTTTCCGTCCATTAAAATTTGGGCCAAGACAAGGTTTCTTGCTTAACATTAAAGTTGGTGCACAAAATATTATGTTAAACTGCAATTTTTTAAACTTAAAAGCAGGTAGCAAAACGAATATTTGTCCTACTTATGACTTTTTTTTTTTCTTTCAATTTTAATGGCCTAAACGCATGGCAACGGGATGCGCAATTTTTTGCAACATGCTATCTGATTTTAGGACTTGATAAATGATTATACTAGACTAAAAGCAAGCATTTCAACAGTCTCAGATATGAAAATATTAGTGTGTAAAAACCCCCATCTCATTATCCATCATTGTGAAAAGGCCGTATTAACGAGCCGTAATTACGATCTTATCGGAATAATTTTTTTCTTTCCGTTATATTTGCGAACTTTCAAGTGAAGCTCCACCAGCAACTTTTTGAGAACATATGCTTTTATTTTTTGAAATACAAGTTATGGAAAACCACTTGTCATTCATAGGACAGGCTTGGTTCAAAATGAAACCAATTTTTCTGTGGTCCATAACTCCAAGGGAACAGAACAAAATGACTTAAAATTTAGATTTGTGCAAACTTGGGTAACCCTAACAATATCCGAAATAAAAAAAAATCGGTGACAGTAAGGGCAACAAATGTGCCAAAAATTTGTTTGATTTGGCATGGAACAGATGACCCTCAACAGTTTGTTATAAATAGGCATCATTTGTTAACCGGAAAATGTCACCTCGAAACGACTGAATTGACAAACGACATGTCTACGGAAATGAGAAGCAAGAAAAGTGGAAACCCCAAAATAGCATTATAGGTTGGACACCTGTCTATAATAAAGTTATAAAACAAAACTGGAAATCAATGCAGGGGAAAATACGGCTTTGAGAAAAAATAGATGTTAATTTGGCGGTACAACCAAAAGTGCCAATTGACCACATAATGGCCACCAAATCCAAAAGAACAAAGTAAGGAGTTGTCAAGCTAGCTGAGCTAGCCGCTATATAGGATAGTAAATAGCAAAATATCTTTGAAATTCTTCATTGATTAGTGAGATACATATCATGAAGTGTCAAAACGAAAAGTTACACACTGATTGTGAAAATGGCCATATATTTTGTCAGTTGTTTTTTACATATTGTTAACAAAAATTTGATTTTGGAATATTCGTGTTTTTGTTTGTTTTGGGGGACGAAAAATTGAGTGATTTTACATTTCGTGAAGTGAATGACAGCAAATACCGTTATTTATTTGGTCAGTGCCAGTTCGAGGGCTTTACAAAATATCGGCGAGCGTGTGCGGTTTTTGTTTGATCCGGTAGTGGTGTGATTATGTACCTTTTAACATTACAACAATGGCTCCTAATTGACTTGCACTATTGAAAAGACCACCCATGTGGTCAAGTCTTTGTGGTGTACCGCCCGACCCTCCAACTTACGACTTTAATAAAATGTCGGGGGAAAAGTGCTGTGGGAAAAAAGCATTTTTTTTAAAAGCAAATTTCTGATAAAGCTTATATAAGGTATTTGTGTAAGAAAACTCTCAGAATACTTGGGAAAAAAATCTTGACTCTTAAGGAAAACACCTATGAAATCATGAAAAATAATTGAATTATTTTTGGGATTCGTGGCATTTTTTGACGGACGACGGGCGGCAACGGAAAGTCCGGTGTTCGCCGTTTCTTCCACAGGTGGAAAAAAACCGCGTTTTTTTCAGCGTTTTTTTCCACTTGGAAGAAATAGTTTCTTCCACTGAAAGCGGAACTAAAACAAGTTCATTTTAAAACTTCTATTTTAAAGCCATGACTTGCACTTTTGGTTTTTATATTATAGAGTGAAGAAAAATATAGTGAAATAATTTAAAATAACCATTCAGGACCCCCCTACCTACCCAGTGCAATTGCATAATAATTAAAAATCGCATTAGGTACAAGGCCTAAATATAACAATTATGGAAAAAGAAATTGATTAGACAGTTTCACACCAGCAAGGGCCAAGAGAGAACGGGACTCCTTGTAAGACGTAAAACATCTTCTATTTTGTTGTGATGAAAAATGAAGGCACCAAGTTATTTCTTTCAAGGAAAGTTGTTTAATGATTTATCTTCAACATATCTGAAGAAGAGGTGTGGTGTCGATGTCAAAGATGGTTTTCAGCAGGGGCAGGGTTGGCAAATTCCCCGGAAATACTAGTATTTCCCCCTGGGCGGGAAGGGGAAGGAAATAGTGGGAAATACGGGGAAATACTGGTAAATACCAGGAACAATGGTGTAAAATACCGAATACTGGGAAATACCTGGTTGATACCCAGGGGGAGGGAGGAAACTACAGGATGTACTACATTTGAAGACCTCATGGGGGGTAACCTCAAATAATGACATTTTACAGTTATAAAATGTTGTGGTGATATAATCTGGGTATGTTTGAATGGTTTAATTCAAATTCAACTCCCCTCCAATTATTGATTGTAATAAACCAACAACAAGCTAGTATTATTTAGATATCAGATGAAGATGAGGGCTACCCTGGGTGGGGTGCTAAACATTTATTTTGACAATCACAACTTCATTTATGAGGGTCAATTGCTCCAGACTCAGACAGCTTCCCTCAACCGTCTTTCTGGGGCTCAATAAGTTGAGTTCCTTATTACTTTGAAAGGCCTCTGTTTGCATGCAAGGAATGGTCCTCTTTTGTGCAGCCAACGTCCCCGACAGCGAGTCACGCGGGCAACCTTGATTTTCTTTTTCTCATGAAAACAATGGTGTCAAGCGTCTGACCTCTCCAGTTTGGTAGAAAACGTTTGAAAACAACTTCGTTTTTGGGGCTCGTAAATACGTTTGTTTTCACTTTTACAATATTTCAGAAATTTTTGGCTAAAAGTCACTTCATCCTCAGATGGGTAAATTATATTATAATGATTTTAAAAAAAATGGGGGTTGAAAAACAAGGATTAAAAGTTGAAAAAATCGCGTTTAACCATAATTCGTGGTCTGACAAATTCAGGAGCCCCACATCATTTTCAAGTGACCACTCATAAAGGGACATCTTATCTGTAAAAACAAAAGTCTGTGCACGTGAAGCGGTAATCTGTTTTTGAGAAAGCGAAGACCACGGTTAGTTCTTAGATTGCCAGTTTGAACATTAATTCCCCTATACTTTAACATTGCGAAAAACATCACTGATTTGCACTACGACCTGTTTGGGGAATCAAACAAAGACCAATGAACGCATGTCTTTTGTGTTTGTGCAAATCCTGGCCTTCTGGCCTTGTACAACAATTTCTACTGTTATCAATTGTTGTCAGTTTTTGTTTTCTTTTTTTGGCTTTGACCTCATCGACTGACTGTTTGCACCTAAATAACACAGGAGTTATACGCCCTCGCTCTTATCTTTTTTTTATAAAGGGAAGGCCTTAACAAAAATGACCCGCTTGCACTTGATAAAATTATGAAAATGATAGAACTTTAGGAATAAAGCTTGCCCTGCATCCAGCCAGTTCTTGTGCAGGTACTTGGGATTTAGCATACATGTGCACTACCCTGTCTGCTGGCAAAGTTTCTTTCTATACCTGGGCCCATTGTGACTATTTTTTTGTGCTATTTAATTTTGTAGTAATTTTGATGTAATTGAATCAATGTTGAGAGAAATGAGGATTATCTTGAATATTGTGCAAGAATCTACAGATCAAAAGACTGAGTCCAATAGCAAAGTTAGTGATAAATGAAAACGCCATCAACACCCCCATGGATCATTTATTGCATGAAGTAATTACTTTTTGATATTTTAATTTTCATATATTTTAAAGAAATTAAGTTTAAAAAATGTCACTTTTTAGTATTTCCCCGGTATTTCCCATTATTCCCATTTTTGGCCAAAATATGCCTGGTGGTATTTACCGGTAAATACCGGTATTAACCGCCCGTTATTTTCCCGGGGCGGGAAATACCGGCCAACCACTGGTTTTCAGGGGGGTCAAAATGTGTCGATAACGTTACAATTACCATTTTCAATGGGCTGTACCTCAAATATTACTTTTCAAATGTGGTTCCATATTGGTATGGGTTAAAGCTTTCTACTATGTGACTCTGTTTGACTAAAAGATGGACAATAAAAATATTCTTTCTTACTTTGAGTATGGACCCCCCAAACTTGGCCCCGAATGAACAAAAGTGCATATTTACGCCTCAATAACTCTAAAAGTAAACGCGCATGAATTTCGGATGCCAGATTTGAATTCTACACCAAATATTACCCCTAATAGTGATTTGTCAAAGTTGCAGAGGACTTCCATTAACTAATCTGTGGACCATCTAAACATGTCGTTCACATCGGGCCTCACTTTTGATGTGACCCCCCCTAAATTTCCAATTGCTCTAGCGGGAAAACGAAATGAGACTATCACACTCAAATTTCAGGAGGGGGGGGGAGTTTTTTTTTCTTATCTCATCAATGTTCTACCACAACACTTAAACTGAGAAAAAATCCATTACGTGTGCGTTGCAATCTTCGAATGTGTGACATGAATGTGCTCCCTTTATGTCGATCCCAAAATCCCTCTAAATGTACGCTATATCCCCGTTTTCAACTTTCAAACTACAACCTTGGATCCTATATAATGCTGACATATGTGAAAAAAACTTAAAAGAATTATACACTTAAAATGTTGAAGAAAATTGCGACTACAATCACTTCTGCATAAGGTTGTTTCTCTCGGAAAATGGATTTTTACTGTTTTTAAGACAAATTTTTTAGTATTAACTATTTCAAAAGAGTAATTTATATTATCTAATGAACATTATGACCTCGATTTGATTGCTTTTGATATTTTGCTTCATCTGCAATCTGCAAAGTTGGCTCTTTGAAAGGGCCTGCTCATGCTGGTAAACAGGGGGAAAGGTATCCATGTGGTTTTGCATACTTCACCTCCGTTAGTGACAACATGTTAAAGACCTGTGGAGTATCTTTAGCAGAACTAGTGGGCACCCCATCTTATAATGTTAATCCCGTGAACATATGGCCCTACTTTACCTCTTCGTCTTCTTAAACTCTCTAAATTCCGATGACTGATATGACCCCGGGGGGGGGGGGGGGGGGGGCACTGTATCAAGTTGGATATGATGCGTGAACAAGAAAACACGTAAAAAGGGCGTCTTTTTTGCAACAGGCGATGTACGCGCGTACATCGTTTAGGGTGTCCAAAACAGCAAAATATGGAAAAAAGGGTATGTTTTTTCGTAACCCTGAAATTTTCATGAATCTCATTAAGCAGGGATCAAAAATCAAAATCATCCAAAATATTGTAATCGGAACTTGGGAATTAAAGCAAAGCAAGATAATAAAAGCTATAATTACGATTCAATGCACTGGGTACTTGTTGAGGGTATCATAAACAGATAAAAATACTTGTTTAGGGTATGTTTTAGCTTGTTTTTTAGTCGGTGAAAATACGTGTTTAGGGTGCATTTTGAAAGTCCATGTTCACGCATCATATCCACCTTTGAATACAAGTGCCAGTGGCCCCCCCGGGGATATGACAAGTACTAAGTGTACACAGTACCAACATGTGCGACCTGTACACGGTCACGGGCGTATCGCGCGTCTATTTTAATCATTGACGTTGTTTACGGCGTTACGCACTGTCTACAGCAGTGCGACCTTCACGCACACATGCAGCAAAATTGTTTGAATCAGTTCAAACAATTATTGCTCACAGTATAATCACGCTTTTCACTGCGATGTGACATACAGTGGGATTAAAATTATTTGGACAGGAGATACGCACACGCTCTTCCCCCCCCCACTTCTCACATTGCTCGAGGAGGTTCGGCGCATTCTTCGACCAATTACGCGTTGCGAAATGAGGTGCGATGTTCCTCCTGGCTCACGCAGTCCATGCTCGCGTGTGTTCGATTCTGTCCAACAAATAAACAGTAGGTCTGCTTCCACGGAAAAATGCACATGATGTAGTTTATTCCGTTGAGGCTGCCGAATTCATCAGGCATCCAGGGTGGTGGCAGAATCCGGGGGCAGAATTCATGAATTATACTGAATTCTTTCCATACAATGCTGCAAACATCATTGATTTCGTTCTTTATCACACGCGTTTAAGGAAATAGTTTAACTTACTGGTGCCGGTGTTATCTGATCAACACAGTTTCCCAAAATATTGCCACTCCGTTCGGAAAATGATGTTGAACTTGAAGATTTTGAAAAATTAAGAGCTTCCGAATCATGACCGATTTCGTCGAAAGGCTGTCGCCGCTTGCCGTGATATTGAGCGTCAGTAGGACAGTTGTCCATGGTACAAAGATTAAATTTAAGTATGACGAGTTTAAAAGATAGCTGAATGGCTTCCAGCTACTGAAATTTAAGAAAAAGACCCGTCATTTTTCAGCTAAAACAAGGACAGTATCAGTCATAGCCTGTTTATTATTTTCAAAAATTTCGTATGGGCGACGTCGGTCGGATACAAGGTTCTAGAAACGATGTTCATCTCATAATTTTTTGTTTTTCATTTTCCTCGAAGTCGAATAAAATCCGCTTAATAGAATGATTTCGTCCAGAAATTTGCACAATCCTAACATAAGTCATTAAAATATCACTAATAATAAAAAATTAAAAAAAAAAAAAAAAAAAAAAACATGCTATTTTTTTTCTTTAAAAAAAGACAACCTCAGCAAGTCGCTACACGCGCAAAAATCTTTTTTTTAAAAACCTAAAGGGAAAACGTTTGCTACAGAGATAAAAAGCGGGGGACTGAATGTTCACGGCGCCAGGGGGGGGTGGGGGGGTGGGGGGTATTTTTTTTATTTTTTTTATTTTTTTTCGGCAAAAATTTTCCCGTTCCAGCTCGGCTTCGTTACAAAAATTTCACACTCCCCCTGATCATGCTGATTTTCCCCATTTAAAAGTTCTAGTTCCACTCTCTCGTTGATGAAAAAGTCACGTTCGCCCCTCTCTCTTACAAAAATTTTTCGGGGGATGGGTTCCCCCTCAAATCCGCCATTCCCCCTCCCTCGGGAAATAATGACCACTCCCGTGTTATCAGTGGAAAAGGGTAGGTATGTGCCGCAATATGGTGAACATTTACACACACCTTAATTATAACAATGGGGTCATTTTTTCCATTCATGCTACTACATTATGGGGCATTTTTTGAAGGTCATTGCTAGGCCTACATAAGGCACCTAAATAGGTCCATTTTCAATTTTTGGTCGCAATTCATATTGAAAATTTGGATCAATTTTCTGATTTTTGATTTTCGTAAAATCACAATGAAAATGTTGATTTTTTTTTCATTTTTGGAAAAGTTATATTAAAAGGGGCCGATTTTGCTAAGATATTAACCTATGAAAATGGGGCGAATTTCAAAGCCAACTATAAGAAATGGGGGAAATTTTCAAAGCCAACGTAGAAAGAAATGGGTCAAAATTTATGGAACAAATATAGAAAGGGTCATTATTTTGTACAATTTGGTTACCTTTAAACCTGGGTTTGATTTTTTTACCCAGCGGACGCACACATGTACCCATTTTTGGGTCTAGGAATACCCCCGGGTCACGGCGGTTAACTAAAAATTGAAAAAAAGTTGGCGTATATTAAATTGCACCAGTGCAGTGTTGGAAAATATCGAAAGCAAGAAAAAAAATGGGAAAAAAGGATGCGACCGTAGCGATTGCGTGTTCAGTTTCGTGTTTGGAGCATGCCACGAAAGTACCCCGATAAAAATGTCAGTTTATCGCTAGGTTCTGACCCAATAACGGACCCTCTTGATGCCCAAACATCCATAGAACCACCTTTGTTTTCTGGAAGACTGACTAAAGTTCATAGTGGATGAGCCAGACCATCCTAAAGTGCCTATAGGGTTACCACCTGGGGGGCAAAGAGGTATTTAAACCAGGCTCCTCGACTTGCATACACGAAAATGTATGATGGGCATTCTGTAGGGTAGCATTAGCGAGATCGGGGCCGCAAAAGATTATACGGGAAATTGAAAGGGGTCCAATGTGTTGACTTGCATACCAAAATGGTTGTATGATCGCAAGGATTAAAACAAGTATTAGTTTGTGCATACTCGTGACTACCCTTAGGCGTTATAAGCTGAAAACCGTTATGTAGGTCAAAGGTTAAATTTAGCTTCTACGGGGTTCACATACTAAAGAACGCTTCCAATTTCAGTGGAAATGGTCTCATATATTTTGTATGTAATCACAAGTAAAATAACGTATAGTTTGGACAATGTACAAATCAGTACAATGTATAGTTACCAGTACACCCAAAATAACCAGCCCTATGGGGATAGGGGTAGTATAATGAGGGCTAATTGTATTCACATGCAGATGGCTACCAAACTATTACGCTATTTTACATGTAATTAACATTACAAACAAATATGAGACCCGTTCCACTGAAATCGTTAGCGTTTTTTGTCTTGACCCCTGTGGAGAAGCTAATTGACCTTGACCTACAATAACGGTTTTCAGCTATAACCCTTAAGGGTATGTCAGAGATAGCACAAACATAAACATTTTTCCTAAATCCTTGTGTCAACGAACATTTTGGTATGCGATGATTCAAAAAAACATTGGACCACTTTTCATTTACCCCTGTATAATATTGTTGCCAGCCATAGTCACTCAAGCTACCCCTACAGAATTGCCATCAAAATTTTCAGGGTATGTCATAGTATGGTTAGCCCTGGTATTTACAAAAGCCTCTTTGCCCAACCCCCAGGTGTTGATACCGACCAACATGCATGGCTCACCCACAATCGGGGGATCCTAAATAAATCGGGGAGATAGGGAACCGATCAAGAGAAATGGAGTGCGTATGACGCTGATCTGCAGTGAAATCTGAGCTATAGTGCGCCAAGTCGTGCGTGAGCTCTTACGCTACGTCATCCCCCAATGCTCTTAAAGGCCGACTCAGAATTTCCTGAGGAGGGGCGCCCTCAATTCAAAAAACTCGTGTTGTTTCATGTACATAATGTTGTCCCTTGATACTATCAGTGTGAAATTGCTAAGCTATAAATCAATTCCTTTCATATAGAAAACCAAAACTTTGTTATAAAATTCTGATCCGGAATGTTTGTTAGACACAAAAAATCCTATGTTGGACGCATCACTACACATAATGTTTACTGCATCAGAAACGAAAAATCCGATTCATTCAAAAGTTCGGAATTGTGCATTTTAGGTTAGGTTACTATCTTTAATGCTAGTTGACTATATTCATTATAGCACAACAAAAAAAATGATGATTTCGAAATCTCATGAGTCAGACTTTTTTTAAGGGGGTGGGCGAAGGTTATTTTGGATCTGCATAGTAGAAACATATAGGAAAAATAGCCCGCGAAAAGTTCGTTTTTTTGGGGTTACCATTTTCTTTTAAAAGTTAAAAAAAGAAAAATTGAATTTTAAAATTTCTTTGTAGAATGTGTTTAGGTCATCATTTTGAATGATTTGAATGTGTCGTCACAAAAAGAAAGTTTAAAAAATAAAAAACTGTAGTACACCCATTTTTAATGCTTAATTGACAGGTACTCAAATTTCCGACCAGGCGGACGGAATTTCAACCACAAATAATATTATCACTGAAGAAACAATCAAAGATTAATTTGACATTAACAAACCTTTTGATTATAAAGTTGACACTTTACCTGAATGATAAAGCATGTTTTTATTCCAAATGTTTAAAGTTTTTAAATTACCTAGAGGAAAAATAGAAAATAAAACAAAAAAACTTCCGTTAGGACATGGTCAAAAATTTTAAAAGTTTTTTCTACAAAAAACAAAAGTAAAATTCAATAAATGTTTGTCAAGATCCATGCATTTAATGAAGTATTAGTGGAGTTTTCTTGAATTGTTTTTAAAATCAGCTTATTTGATTAGAGTAAAAAGGGGGCAAGATTTCTTTTTCGTCCGCCATGTTATGTTTAATCCGTCCGACATGGTTTTTAACAAACGAGTGCTCTTAAAAGTTTTCTTTTGGGCCCCATTCACGTTGCATTTTAACATGGATCATTAAGAACGATGAAGCTGTACCCAGAACAGTGCAATCATCAATTTCCTACATATAAGAATTCCACATTGAAACAGCTGAATCTGAAAAAAAACTTTTTCAACTTTTTGGCCAATTATGGGACCAAGCTGTGAATTTGGCAGCAACCTTGAGCTAATTCTTGGTCTCTTGACTGGCAAATGAAATTATTTGATGGAATACTTTTGACTAATGAAGAAATAGGAAACAATTCAAGGTTTTAGAGGAGAAAATATACAACAAGGTTTTTAAGAAAATAGTTACACATTTTAAAAAAGTGCAACCTGTTGGACGGAAGCATGTCGGACGGAAAATTTTACAGATTCATTGCAAACACAAACCAAAAATATTTTTTTTAAAAAGATGATGTTTAAATGGTTTCTTTGAAGCTAACACGTTAGTACATGCCAAAAGAATTGAAATTTAAAAACCAGGCCTACTGATGGTGCAATTTCTGTTTTCTATACAAATCATGTGGACGGAAAACAGGCATGGCGGAAGGAATTTGAATATGTTTTTGTGCTTGATCAATATGAACAAAAAGCACTAACAGTTCTGATATATACCAATACTATAGCTAATATCCAGAGTTAGTAGACAGTACCAAAATAAAGAAACCGAAGAGCAGAGCGATAAAATGTCAACATTACCATTCATCCACAACATGTTGATTCCGTCCGACATCTCCCATTGAAGAGGCGCTTTAAAGAAGCTTTAAGAAGAGTGATAGGAGAGTTTTAAATACATTTGGTACTCTTTGGAGCGTGATTTGTTGTTTCATTATCCAGTGGGGAAAAAGAATAATTTTCTTGTTTTTAATTGCGATTAGAATAGCAATAAACTATTAACAGTTCGTAGAGAGAACCTATTTCTATCAATTCGTCCGACATTGAAAGGTTTTCAGCGATTACAAAGGAACTCACAGGACGATTTTAGCAATAATAGGAATATTTTAGTAAGAGGGTACAGTATCCATATATATGAGAAATGTTTGCAAAATCATTGGTCCTAGTGTCAAAAAAAAAATACCAGCTAATTTGCTCTATCAAATTTCGTCCGCATGCTTACGATATTTGAAACACAGCCGGGACATTTTCTTTTAAAACCAGATATCGACCAGTGCTGAAAATGGCACAGAGAAAGAAAGAAAGTAATTTTAGGAGCGATGATTGGCGCTCACCAGGTGAGCACCAACTTGATTTTTAGTAAAAAACCATGATATTTTGAATGTCGCCGCGTTTTCCAAAATCCCTCTAACTGACAAGGCAATATAAATTTCGAGCCGTTGCTATTTCCTTCTACTACATGTGTACAAACACATCGCACACTTAAACAACGTACGAGCAATAGTATCGTTGTTATTTCAGCTGTATTGTATTACAGAGACGGTAATCCAATGTGACGAAAGGTATTTGGTTGGATCAGAGTAGGCACAGTGTTGCGTGGGCATGCCCATATAAAAAAAAAAAAAGGAAAAAAAAAAAGAAAAACTCGCAAGAATTCTCGATACTTGGCCCTTAAATGAATTAGTAAATTAGCTGACCGCGGGGCGACTGATGGTGTTGGTTGTGGAGCATTGACTGCGGGCTAGCATGGAGAGGGTTGCTCATCATCCGCACGATATCCCATGTTATTGGCGTTGTACGAGAACACGGGCAAAGTAATTTTACTAGGACATGTATTTAAATCTCAGTCTGAAGTTTCCATTTCGCCAAACATACACAATCATTGTGAATCATTGTCATTGAGTTGCAATGCGTGGCAGAGCGTATGTGTGTGTGTAGTCTGCCTTTGCTTAGCCATGCCATGATAAATACGTTCGTAACATGGCATCTGACATGTCAATGCATCTCTGCTATGTTTGTAATTATTATTGTTTCTAATACGTGCGCAACTGGCCCTGACATATTTGTGGGTACTTGGGCAGTAATATGTGCACTCAACAGCCGGGCTCAACAGACTGTATGCTCACGGAGCTGCACGATATAAAAACATTCATCGGGGCCGTACAACGCATGCGCAAAAGGTTAGGATAGATGTGTTGGTGTTGCCCGGCCGTCTCAGCCCCGTTACTAATCGAAATACGTCCCACGTACCCCCCTGTCCCCAGGTGTACGTCATGAATGCGTTTATGCATAATTAATTATGTAGCTTATCGAAAACGGTGGCGCTATCACCATCGCTATCGAAATTGTCTATGGTATGGCACGCTCCACGTATCAAATCATGGCGATTTTTCCCGCGCATGTCGAGTTTGACGCGCTGTGTATCGAGTTTTCCTCGCCATATGTCGAGTGTGCAGCCCAAGCCAAAAATTAGGGGATGAAAATTGAATGCCATTTGGATGCCAAGTAATGGATGCAAAATGAATGCTTGAAGAGATGTAAAATGGATGCCAAATGGATGTGAATTGGATGCTAAACGGATGCCAAATGGATGAGAAATGGATGAAAAGTCAATGCCAAAAGGATAAAAAGTGGATGCAAAATGCCGAAATATGCAAATGAGCGGCATCCTCTCTAAAAAGGATGCCAGAGGAAATAGGATGCCGTGGATGCCAAAATTTACCTTCAAATAGGATGCCAAGCCAAAAAGATGAAAAGTGGATGACAAATGGATGAGAAAGGGATGAGAAATGGATGAAAAGTGGAGCAGAAATGGATGAAAAATGGATGAGAAATGGAGTAGAAATGGATAAAAACTGGAGTAGAAATGGATGCCAAGTGGATAGAAAGTGGATGCAAATTGCCGAAATATGTAAATGAGCTGCAGCTGCATCCTCTGTCAGTGGGCAAAATGATGACATTTGCTATTGAGTGATGCATGTGATGATCGCCTATAAAAATAGTTAGATGCTGAAATTGTAATAGACAGCTGAGCCATAATTGTAATAAAGACCAGGTTGCTGTGTAACAAAAACAAAAAATGCCCATAGACTTTTTCTAAGTATAGCTCCCCAGAAGAAATTTCATAATGCCACCTAATTCATCTTTAGCAGTAATGTCGATCTTACTATGACGTAGCTGATTTCATGCAGTATGGTGGTGTTTTGTAGACTCCATTGTGTCAGAATCTTTCTTTTGTTAAGCAAGGCAGTGAATGGCTTCCGGTGGACAAGTCTGAATCATACCAAACTCATACAAATCTAAATTGCTATATTTAAAGGGCCATTGCCCAATCGCTAATAGCCACATCCACAGAACCCCAGATTTTACCGTAAGAGGTCCATATTTTAGTATCGACAACTCTACTATTTTTCTACATTTTAATTATTACCCCGATTTGACTTGTAAAGGGCCAAATGATGTTTGTTTGGATGTTGAAGTGAAAATGTGGCCCCATTTTGGGTTGACCATATAATTTTTTACAAATCTCGATGGGCTTACAAATCTAATATCAAAACGGATTAAAATATTGTTGCAAAAACTACCTGGGGTTTTGGGGTGAAGATCAGCCAATCAGATAAAAATCCTTATAAAATTAACATCATGCATCGTCCTTTAATGCCTAATACATGTGGTAAAGATAGAGAGAAGGTGTAATTGACATTGTCTGTGGTAGCTAGCAAAGTGTTATTAATGTTGTCTATGGTAGAGGCAAAGTATTATTGATTTTTCTCATGGAGACAGCAAATTGTTATTGCATGGTCTTGGTACAGCAAGGTGTAATTGACTGTTTAGGGAGATTGCAAAGTGTATTGATGTTGTCTGTGTCATTGATGGGTGTGGTCGCATACTATAGCAAGGCATATTTTTCTTGGTTTTTGTATTATGTAAACACCTGCAAAAAGAAAATCTTTTAGAGTCTTTAATTTCTTTTAATTTTGAGCTTCTTATGAGATCCATGAATCACTATGATGCCAATGTTTTTCTAACTTGCTATACTTGCGACTGGTCATCTGTTTTTGGTCACCGATTGTGTTGCTGGGCATGGTCAAATTTTAAAATGTTATTGACCGTATTCTTGATGTTTCGCCTAAGCGTAACTAATCCGTATAAAAATCGTACGGAACCGTGGATACCACCTGTTCTCCTAGATAAAATTCATAGGCGTGATAAAATGAGACTTCAAATGAAAAAAGGGTAATACTGCCTTCAATTATGAAGATCTACCTCCTTGACGTAATCAATTAAAGGGAAATAAATAGTGCTAAGGCCTCTTATTTGCAATCCCAACTTGATGAGTGTCAGGGTAACCCCCGTAAGTTATGGCAAACATTGGAGAGCCTTGGGTATAGCTCTCTTACCTCAAATAAGGCAAAAATTGTCCTTAACGTCATGCGCCCCCCCGAAAAGGGTTTTTTTTGCTTTGGACACACGCTCAGTTTGTAATTATATGCAACACCTTTCTCTACAGTAGCCGGCTCCTTAGTCAGTAAATACCGTCCCCAACTAAGAGGTTTTGGGCCCGGTCGAATTCATTCAGTGATTTTTATAGAACCAAGGGCATTGTTCGTGATGAATTTGTGCTCAAACCTGTTGATGAAGATTTTTTTTTATAAAGAACTTTTCAACCTGAATATTCATAAAGGGGGGCAGGTTTGGATGGGCGTCCCACCCAAGTTCTTGGAAAGATTGGGCTTTTCATCTTGTCCCCCACTAATTACACATATTTGTCAACTTGTCAATGCAATACTAACACCGTGCCGGACGATCTTAAACTTGCTATGGTCCGTGCCCTATTTAAAAAGAAAAGTAGTTGGGATGTTTGGAAACTATAGACCTGCTTAGTGTCCTGTAGTTGCGTCCTCCAAAATTTGAAACTGTGGCTATGTTCGGTTGGAGGAATACCTCGACTCGTTAAAAAACCTTTATTTATCAATATCAATCAGGCTTTCGTTCTTGATATTCAACAGAATCATGTCCCCTAACTATATCTTACTGACTATTCGAATTGAGCTGTCTAAAGGAAATTATGTCGGCATGCTTCTTTTGGATGTCCAAAAGCGTTCGAAAGCGTTAACCATTCGATTTTTGGTAACAAACTTGAGGCGATGGGAATCAACCCGGCTTGGTTCATCTCTTATTTAACCAATAGACGCAATCCTCGTTTCCGTCCATAGATGGTATTAATTCTGATTTCCACAATCTCACCTGTGGTGTGCCCCAGTGGAGCCGTTTTAGTTCCTACTGCTTTATCTTTGCTATTGCAATGATATGGAAATCTCGTGAAGAATCGGCTGTTACTCTATGCAGATGACAGCGTTCTTATTTCTCATGACAAAGACCCCGAAGTTGTTTCCAGAAGCCTCAGTTTGGGACCTGAATCTTGTAATACTGGCTAATTGACACAAGCTCTGCTGGCATGCCCGTCAAAACTGAATGTATTTTATTTGGTTCCAAAGCGTTAAAAAAAGTCACCATTTTCCATATCATCTTTAATGGCCAAATAATACCATCTCAAAAAGTTGTTATCTGGGGATGACTCTTGATCAAACCCTTTCGGTGACTCATGGGGTTATTCCATCATTAACAAGGTACTGGAAAACTCAAGTTTTATATAGAACACTCACAGCATTTAAATCCCGTAACCCTCGTAGACACTTCATTCGGCTTTATTACAGTGTCACTTTTGGGGGACTATGTTGTCCTCGTGTACTGTGGTATTAGTACGAAGTGTCAGCATAAGCTTCAATCATTCAAAATAGAATGCTCGTTTTATACTGGCATATGTCACCCATGGATCATTTTAGTCACGCCACTTTGGTGTCATGAATCTCTTGAATTTCCAAAACAGAGTTAGGAAACTACGACCAGCCCTAATGTTTAAACATATTCAGAACGCTGTTGGACCCTCATATCTCAATAATTTTTTTACTAAAATCCAGATATTTACATTTTTTATCCATACTAGATCTTGCTTATCTCACTTTCAAGTCCCTAGGGTTAAAGGTCATACTGTTAAGTCTTTTTTTTATATGGCATGACCTGACTGGAATATACTGCCTTCTCATATTATCTAATCATGTGTAAGGCGATAAGGCCACGTGCAAACGTCTTGTTAACTCCATTCATATTGCCTTGAGCATTAGTCGGGCTGAATTTGTCTAACAACTCATTCTTGTCCAGTTTTTGAAATAGTTGGGAATAATTATAGAAAAATCACCTTGTAAATCCCATCGCAATCTCTTATCATCGCAGTAGAGTGGGGGGTTGGGGCTTTTTTTTTTTTATTGTTGTCCTCACTCACGCTTTTCCTCTGGTCATTTTCACCATCATTCACGGACCCCATTGAAATAAGTTGCAAATTCAGCGACTTAAGTGGGTATCCTGGCTAAATTGCTGTGTACTTATGTGTCAGTGGCTTATTTGATTTTGTTTTGTATCTCTCTGTACTTGTTTTTTTTGTCGGGATTTGCCGAATAAATAAAAAAACAAACAAACACAACAACAACAAACCTTATAATATAAGGCTTAACATACGTGCAAATGTACATAACAACCAACGATGGTGGATCTCTGAAGGCGTTAAAAAAGTGAACATTTAACCTGTGTTTTTTTCCTAATAAACGCCCCTGCTCTAATAAACGCCCCCTACGCTTTTTGGATAAACACTTAACAAAATGAGTTAAGCTTACCCTAAATCGCATGAAGTTAAATGGCCCCGGGACTGCCGTTCCTTATCACAATCTCTGTTGTCATCAATACTTTCTACAAATACAAAGCGATGTCGTGAAGAGGATTCATGTGTACTAACGAATCTGGACCCCAGTAATCTTTTCTAACTGTGTAAGGTATTTTTTTCTGCGGGATTGTTTGACTTTCCCATTTTTTACTGTATAAACGCCCCCTCTTTTTGAAAATGCCTGCCCCCTGGGTCTTTATTCAGGACAATACGGTAATTGGACATCAGTATGCCATACACAACAATATAACCGGGAGTCCCCCGACTGGCTCTCCAGCGAAATTTTCTTTCATAAATCTTGTATAAAAGTGCTTAAAACCTCTTCATAGTTATTTTATGATCAGGCGTTCCAAGGAACTCTGTGCTAACAATGTTAACCCAAAATATTAAAATCCTGAAAACATCATGAGTTATGTTGTCCAAATGTTGTAATTGTTGTAATACAGAGAAAACATGTCGATGGTTCATGAAAAAAATATCAGAGACGAATTTGTAAAAATTCGGGTCATTATTCACTTCCTCACATCTTCTCTGTTCCGACAAAAAACAAATCTTTGTGACAATCATGGTGAAACAGAATTCCAGTAATGTATAGTAAAAAATCCTTAACAGTTTGCGACCCTGTAGGCCTAATATTCTAATGATGCTGCAGCATAATGGAAATATTTGTTACTAAATTTTGAAAATGTTTTGCACCCTGGATGTATACTTGCAAATGATGTAACTTATTCTCTGCATGCAAGTGCGATCTGGGGTTGTTGTGGTGTTTATTGTGATCGACTCCCGTTAGATGGAAATCAATAGTCAGGTAATTGATCATGTGGTTGATCGATTAAACTGTGGTCGGCGATTAGCAGTAGTAATCTCATAATCTGTTTGGAGGAACAAGAGGACGTGTGCTACCTTTACCGCCTTGTCAAAAAAAGTGCAAAATCATGCTGCACCATCATGACCATGATAAATTGTAATGTTCATAAATCAGGTAATCATATTTTTCCGGCTTTGGTATAAAAAATTACTTGGACAGTAGATACGCACGGAAAGAATTAAGTATTGTGCCACCACCATATAAATTCGGCAGCCTCAACGGAATAAACTGCATGTTGACTGATATGTTGGGCCTGTTGCCAGGTTGGCAGAATACTGAATTCATCCCTTATCCGTCGCAAAACAAGGTGTGATGTTCCTCCTAACTCACACAGTCCACTCTCGCGTGTGTTTGAATCTTGCCTACAAATTGTTCAACTGTAGTTTGTATTCAGCCATGATATCATCCGAAAATGTAACATTTTTCAAATGACCACCTTTCAGTTTCATGTTAAATTCAAAAAGAGACATTTTTCGTGAACCACAGCCTCGTCCCCCTATTTACCTAATAAAAATTTGAGATTTTTATATCTTCTTCTGAACCATTGGCCTAAACTGTCGCTGCTAGTAAAAGGAACTTCTACCATGATGACATTTTTTAATATGGGGGTAATCGCATCACAAAAATGTCATTCCGATAAAAGAATGCTTCTGATTTGCTTGTATGGTTGCATTGCGAACTTAGTGACTGCAAGCTGAATGCATGCGATGTAAATGCAAATTAAAACGCTTCTTGAGAATCTCGACTGATTACAAATTGTGTGGCGCTTGTGAAGAACTTATTTGTGCTTCAGCCTTCCGGGTTGATGCACACATCATGCTGTCATTGCTGTGCATACCCCAATCTTGCCTGAGAAATTCTGGCAGCGACTGAGTAAGTACTGTTTATTGTATCTTTTGCCTAATCTTATTCATTAGCAAATTTGATTTACTCTGGAAGAAATTCATAAATTTGTAATTTTATACTGTCTGTACAAACGGGACATAAATTACAACACAGTGGCCTTATGGGGGACTGTGAAGGTGATACACCATTTGCTCAAATCAACCCCATTGTTAGAATCGTGTTAAAATTTGGAAATAACCTTTTCTCGTGCATATTAGGCCAGTGAAGTCAATGTTATGTTTCCTGTAACATTTTGTGCAAATCAACATAATGAGGCAACTATTTCGTTTTCTCTCTTTTCGTAATTTTGAAGAAACTGCCATATCCCCAACCTTCGGCATGCTCTAATACTACCATCTTGTGTCAAACCACCACCCTAACATTTAAAAATGATTTTCAATGTTCGTTGTTTTAAAATCTACTAAAATCACATCACAAGATGTGATCCAAGAAAAACATGATATTTTCTTGAAAATACAAAATCAATGACTTTTTAAGGATTTCAGCATCTCAAACGCAGGCAGGAAATCATAACACGGGCGGGTTATGGGAAACATAACATCAACTTTCAATTCCTAAAACCATCAACAAAAAGGAGGTGCAAGGATTTAAGCAGTTACAATCCAAATGCCCAGAGAAGGCAGTAATTTTTAATGAAAATTTGACATCAGTAATTAACCTAAAACACTGAAAAAAAAGTTGTTTTGCTAAGGTAAACGTTTAGTGCATTGCTCATCCCCTTGTGTAAAGGTATGCACCAGAAATGGGCAGAAGTGAGCATCAAAGTCCATCGTCATATTTCTAAATTTGCATGCTTAGGCCATCCCAAAGTTTTCAATAGGTTTTGTTTCTCTATCCGTCATAGGTAGAGGTACCACACAGACAGATACGTAGGCATTTCTTGATCCACCCGGCCATGGACCCCATGTTTTACGGTTAATCCCGAACCTGCAGGCTGTATTTGTGAGGACTACCTACAGATTCACAAGAGTACCACAAACGTCATCATACTTGCACTTCCATAACCCACAAACTACCACAAAATTTGATTGTGCTATTTGTGGTATACGCTTAGTAGTTAGATAAATCATCAAAACTCTAAACAAATTGGAGTAAACTCATCATATTACACAATATACCAACAGTAATAAACACAAAACAAGCTGCCCATAGGCCACAAAATGTACAGGGCTGCCCAGAGAAATGTGGGCCCAGGGGAACCTTGGTGTTATAGGTTTACATGGCACGGGGTGGGTGCGGGGTACGTGGATGGACCACACTTATATGTCAATGATAAGATCAAATACCACAAACTACACCAAAAATATTGTAGATTCGGCACTATTTCATATACCACAATATACCACAACTTTCATCATACTTGCATCTTCCATAGACCACAAACTACCACAAAATTGATTGTGGTACTTGTGTATACGCTTAGTAGTTAGATAAAGCATAACTATACCAAAGGATGTCACTACATCATATACCCACCAAGTATACCACAGAATAAACAACAACAAGCTGCACCATAGGCCCACAACATGACAGGGCTGCCAAGAAGAAATTGTGGGCCCAGGGGAAACGTGGTGTTATAGGCTACACGCGCGAGGGTCTGTGGGGATGTACGTGGAGTTTGTACCACACTTTATATGTCAATGATAAGATCACGTACCACAAAACTACTCACAAAATATTGTAGATTCTGTAACTATCATATCCCACAATAAACGCCCCCCCACCCACAAAAAAATTATTACATTGTGTGGTATTGTGTGGTCTAGAGTCTTGTTAGGGTTTACAGAAGTAGTAAAAAATATTGGTTGTTTGAAGAAATTTTGGTTACCTTACTATAATTTCTCATGAGCCTTAGAAATCAGGCTTGGGAGATCATTCAAATAAATTTGCTACTGCATCTCCTTCAACAAAAGTGAAAAAAAGGGTCAGATTTGTAGTATACAGCACTGACGCTTGTTTGGCCAAAAAGGGCAAGTGTTTTCAAGTACAAATTGCCACTTCGGGTACCTTTACCAACCATCAACATGATGAAGTAGTTGCAGATATATAGGATTTTATTTGAATTTACACTTGAAGGCATGGAATTTCACTCACTCCAGGAAGGATGAAATGTTCTTTAACTCTGCATTTCACTCTCTGAAAAATATTCTAAATTTGAAAAGTCACTCCCTCAATCTCTTTCAGCAACATTCATATATTTCACTCTTCAGATTTGAAATTTCACTCGTGAGAATATCTCTGCTAGAATTGCTGCAAGTACTATTATTTTAAATTGAGTAATATGATACATCATTTATTTTGTCTTATCTTTGCAGTGGTGGATGAGGGTACTATCCCCGCTATCTGGAATTGGCAGATGAAATCAAGTCTGGCAATCCAGAAGCGGTTATCAGCGGCAAAGTCGGCAGGAGCAGTAAGTTCTATGTATTATCCTCTATTTAGGTGCTGTTTTCTCTGCAGAGCGCATTATTATCACCAGGGTTATAAAGATTCACTATGCTAGCTAGTAGGTCTTTCTCATTATAGAAATATTTTGATATTTAACTAGCTGTCCATATTATTGAATTGTTTTATTGTGTCGCCTGCAAGAATTGCAGGAGGCGACACTTATTAGTTGACCATGTGGCTGTTTTTTCAAAGGTTTGTTTTGGGAAAAGTTTCTCATTTGAGAAGTAAAAGCCCAATTGCTACAGAAATTGGGTAATAGATGCCCCTTGGGAACCTTCATATGTAAATGAGGCCAAGGGTCACATATCAAGGTCAAAGGTCATGAAGTCAAGTTATAAAATGGGCTGAAAACATCAATTGGCAAATTTTGAAAAGTTGGAAGTCCAATTATAACCATTATTATGTTTGCAAGGATCCAAGTATGTAAAAATATTGGATGATTTACGCCCATATTGATCTCGCTATGAGTTTTAAAATATTGGGCTTGACTGTGTCTCGCCCAATATTTTTGCAACTCATAGCTCAACCAAAAAATATGGGCTCAATCAATCCAATTTGATACCAAACATGGACCATACCCCTTGGAAACATCATATGAGGTCAAGGGTGACATACCAAGGTCAAAGGCCATTTGAGGTCAAATTATAAAATAAGCCAAAAACATCAAATTGGCCTCATTTGAGAAGTAAAGTCAATTGCTACAGAACTTTGGTCATAGAGGATGTCACTTGGGAACCTTCATATGATAATGTGGTCAAGGGTCACAAACCAAGGTCAAAGGTCATGAGGTCAAGTTTTGAAATGGGCTGAAAACATTAAATTGCCATAATTTGAAAAGTTGAAGTCCAATTGCAACCAAACTTTGGTCATACATGCAACATGGGAACCTTAACCTTAAGGTCAAGGGTCACTTGCAAAGGTCTAAGGTCGTCTGAGGTCAAGCTATATATAAGCAGGCGACACTAGTTGTTCGAGAACTGCTTGTTAGCCTTTGCGACCCAGTTAAAGGTCATAACAAAATGGATTGAAATTGGCATGAAACTTTACAGATGGGTCTTAAGACATTTTCTTTTAAAGAAAGAGGTAATGCTCTTCTAAACGCACTCCATGTCAAATTAAGGAGTGTATTCAGGGAGAAATGGAGAGCGTTTCCACTGTAATGTAAAAAATGATCTTCCAAGAGGAGTTGCAAACCACTGAAGGAGTGCTGCTGTTTTTTCACAGGAAGAATAAATTTCTAAAGATCATTTCTTGATTTTAGATCTTAGCTTAAAAACAGTGAAATACATATATTGCAGGGACTGACTTTTAAGGAGAGTGAGAGCGATAGCTCCCCTACAGCTCTCCTTAAATGCTTTTTAGAAGAGTGATTTAAAGCTCCCCTTGGGAATCTGTTCTTTCCCTGGTTAGCAGCACTTGGTAAATGCCATGAACCGCTCCCCTCAAAACTCTCCCCGATATGACCAGGAGAGCTTTTTACCGAGCACCACCTTATTTTAAAAGTCAGTCCCTGATATTGAAGAGTTACTGGTGCTTGACATTGTGAAACTATATTTAGATTGGCTTGGATTTATATTTTTAGCTAAAATTAGTGCTGACTTTTTCTGAAATCTGGAGTAATTGGTACAATGTGGTCCTAACAGTTTTTGATCATTGTTACCTCTCGTAGGTTCTTTTGAGATCACCCTGAATGGACAGCTGCTGTTTTCCAAAATCAAGGCTGGAGGTTTCCCCAATAACGAAGAGGTAGGTAATAGCGTGTTGGCCATAATTATTAAATACCAATTTTATTGTAGGCAACCTAAGAAACACATTTTTAGGAATTTCTAGTCTGGCTATTTTAATGAACCCGTCAAAGTCATCAATGAGGTTTGTGTGTAGATTTTGTGAGATTTGAGAGTGTTCTTTATTCAAAAACACATCAACTGTGCTAACTAAATCTCTTTAAGTCTTATAACAAACATTTGATAGGTGGACCTAATTACTTAACTGTACAGTGCGGTGCCAGAGGGAGGGCAACAGGGGAAAATTCCCCAATTGTTTTTCTGCCCTCCCCCCCCGCCCAACCAGCCCAGCGCCCCCAGCCCAACACATCCCAGCCCCCCCCCTTCCCCAAATTTTTTTTGAACACAATACAAAAATGGGACAGATTTTTGACAAAATCAGTGATTTGCTTAAAATTACGATTTTGGGGGTCAAAATTGGTTAGAAATAAAAATTCCCAAAAAAAAATGGCTAACCGACCCTGTAGGAGTTTGCCGTAACAGCAGGCTAAAATCTCAGTAAAATCACACTAAAATTCCAAAGATGCAAGATACTCAAGCCCAAACATTAATTCCTCACATGTGCCATTGGTGAGATTTATTTTAGGTTTTATTAAAAAGGGTTTTGGAACTATGTACATTCCAAAACCAAAGTTAAATTCAAGTTTAGTGACTAAAACAAAGATGGAACAAGAACACAGAGTGATGATATATTACTAATCCCATCCGAGAAGTTCATTGACAAAGCATTCAAGTGCTCCTCTTCATTTTATTGCACGTCGGACGCCAAGAACTATTTATTTTACATGCAATGATTATTATTGCATCGCAGCCACTTTCCTGGCAGAACACCCATTGATTTCTATTGCCTTTCGGCCGCTTTCCCAGCAGAAGACGTTGAAAAACCAATTGGTTCTGATTGACTTTAAGACGTCCACGCACGTAAACACAAATTTACCGTCGCCATCTGGTATCCCACCATGCACCACCTTCCCGAAATCCCACAGGGTTTTCCCCCAATGTGGACTTATGTTGGGCTCTCCGAATTTAGCAGATGTGTCAAGGTCAAATTTGAACACCCGGAAGTAGAGTGTACATTCTGGTCATTGCTTTTGATTGACTTTCGGCCAATTTCTCGGCAGAACACCCAATATTTCTATTGCCTTTACGTTAACAATTTTCCGCAAGTTATTCCTCTGCGGGGAAAATGTCCAATAGTCATTGAAAAGCAACAAATGACTCTAATTGACTCTCGTATGTCAGGAGACACTTATGTGTTGCTTCCTATTGACCCTCGGCTGTTTTAAGGGAAAGCCCCGGTGACGTGTTAGGGCTAAATCACTTCTTTGCCAGTTTATTTACCAGGGAAGATTTAAGTCATATCCCAGAACCTGATTTGAAATATGATAGTGATCCTTTGGATAGTTGATAAAGTTAAACCCTTGCTATGTGCCAAAGTCCATCCTCTGCCACTAGATGTTAATTACCTTTTGACTTAATTTGAGTGAACATCAACACCGGTGTTTTGGACAGAGCTGTTTAATCCTCTTGTTATGATTTTGATCAATTTTAAACAGAAGTGACACAATTCCGACAATTGATAAAAGTAGGGCCAGTATGCAAGAGCTAGCTATCACCATTCTAAAAAACAGATATATCTGTGGCAAGAGCCTTGAGGTCAACAAAGGTCATTGACATACAATAGCGCCCTCTATTTCCCAATCTCTACAGAGATCTGTGTAAAACTATTTTTAAAGGAACAAAAATCCTGTTTAAAATTTGCACAAGATGTATCTGGTGGAATACATAATCCATATCAGGTGTCAAAACTGTTGCTCTTGATATTGTTTTATGATTTTTTCGTAATAAATGAGACCGCCAAACAGCTGCGTGGACCACTCGACAGTACGCCATAAATTATCAATAATGTCTTGTAACATCTATTTCTTCCTTTGTTCGCAGATTGTGATGAGCATTCAGAAGTATGATGGGGAAGGTACAGTCACGCCTGTCACAAACACAGCCGCTGGGTGCACTATTCTGTAAACGGACCAATTGTGGCACAATCCAATGCAATAATGCATTTGCTTTCATGTAGACATGGTTGATAGAGGAATCACAGGAGATACCAGTTTGTGGTGGTAGAGAGAGCGAGAAAAATACATTCAAAAGGCAACCTGATCTACAGGCCATCAGTTATGGGAAATGGGGATCACAAATAAAATCTGTGTGGTTATTTTCTCTTGAAAATGGTTTAAAAATGAACATATGTAAGGTGTTTTGACATGTATTCTATGTACGGTACCTGAACAGTCACATCCTAAGACCTGCATACAGACTAATTCTTAATTTTGAAATTTATCCTTTTTAAACATTTGTAGCACAGATTTTTGGTTTAAAAACAATAGGTAAAAAACAATGTTATTGTGAGGGATTTTAGCCATGCCAAGACTAAATCTTTAAAACTTGGGTCAGGTCTGGATTTTTGTACTGTTACTATAAAATTATTTTTGCATCATTTTTGTAAACCAAAACCTAGACTTTTAAAAGTGGGTCCCAGATAAGACCTACAAAAGGGTTTCACGAGCATAAAATTCAAAGCCATCAGAAATATTTCTTGGATAGCATGTTTGGCTTGCCAAAATTTCAAAAACATTCACCATAGTAAAACTCACTAAAAGTTAACTATGTGAAAATGTTGCACTATACAATATCTGATTGAGTCACTAATCTAATTATTCAGACATTGGCCATTTTCTTGATGATTTTTTTAGTTTGGGATTCTTCTGTACTTAAATACTAATGGTGATAATGTTGAATGAACTGGTTATCTTTACTTGTGAACCAATTGTATATTTGTAAAGTAATTCACAAAGTAATTAACTACGTTCACTGGTAAAGTTAATCACTTATATCAATTTATCCAAAGAAGTTGAAAGGGCAAAGTCATGGCTAGCAGCCATCTTTGTTGCCCATCTTTGTCGCCCACATCATATTTGTTTGGCTTTTAGTAGCAATGCTCATTTACCTATGATTTTACTAAGGGAGACAATCCAAAGTGGCAGTGAACGTTAGACCATATTGCTGCATGGGCAAGTTCAGGAGCTCCAACTTCCCCTAAAGTTTAACTTTTTGAATTTATCACACACACACGCACATACACCCACACGCACATACACCCACACGCACATACACCCACACATGCACATACACCCACACATGCACATATGCCCAAGCACATCTCCTTTGATTCCATATACTATTAACTATGTCGCACACTGGTTATTTATTGTAAAAGAACACTCCCATTTTTACACCAGAGATTTTCAGCCAATGATGGACTGATCCGAAAAGGAGCACACCACTCCTAGGACCAGTCCTGATGAGTATTTCTAAAACTTGGTGTAAAAGGGGGATTGGACAATTAAGCAGTGTTTTATCTTGTCAGAATTTTTTATGTTATGTACAGTTGTGTGAATTAAGTCACAAGTGTCTTACTTCTGGGATAACTTAAGGTAATCAAAGTGTGCCACAATGTCTTGAGACTTCCCCCATGTCTTGGGGACATCTTCAGCTGTCCTCTTTGGAATCTCAACATCATAATACTTAATTGATGATTTTGCCATTTACTCTAAATCACAATTAATTTTGCTGGTTTCTCTTGGGCTTGGATTCCTGCAATTAGGGAAAAACTGTTGGGAACTCTTGACAACATTCCAGTGGAGTCCATTCTAAACCTCATTTGGGAAAAAAAATAAAGATTGGTAGAGCTACAAATGTTAGTGTTGCAAAATGAAAATTTATAGAGCTGGCATTTCCATTGAGGACCGCATTGGTTGGTTGCCTTGGTTTCCCTATGTGCCATTTTTCTCAGAAACCAGAGATGTAACTTTTCCGAAAATTTCCGGATTTCTGGTCTTAAATAAAGAGATCGGAAATGTATTTTTTTTTCAATTTCTGAGATTAAGGTGTTCATGATAAAGGTAATACTGCATCAAAAAACAAGTTTTGAGTACCAATTTATTTTATAAAAGGGGTCCCTGGAGTTTCCAGATACAATGCTAAAATTTGGCCTGTGAGTTCAAATTTTGGATTTTCAGGAAATAGGACTACTCCTTTGTTACATCTCTGAGAAACTTGCACTGGTTGAATGATCACAAAGTGTAGAACACGGCATTTTGCCATCAGTAAGTCAATATACACGTTGCAGTCCCCATGGAATATTTAAATTTTGAATTTGCACCATTTACCATTCAACAACTCATGCTTTATCAGTGATTTTTTTATTTTTTCATGCGACTATTTTCCTTCTCTTCTGTGTCAAAATTAGACTGTTTTGGATGTTCCCAGTGGATTGTGGGAAGTCTCAACCACATGATACCTGAGCACAAGGTGGAGGTTAAACCCTTTTACATTTATGGCAGTGGTCATGACCAAAGTTGTAAATAATTGTGGGCAATTGTGGAATCAAATATTCTGAACATAGTTTTTCTGTGTATTTTCTAACCATTCTAGTCTAGAATCAGGTTTTGTTCACACAGGTGCTTTGAGGGATGAACAATTTTAGATCCTAAAGATTGCTCTAGCTCTGGAGTTGTAGGGGTAGTGAAAATAGTTTTAGGTAAATATGTGTGCATTTATAGGTTCAAAATCATGTGCTATGCAATGACAAAATAATTATTTTTCAGTGAGTCAAGTATAACAGATAACTGTATTGTTCATAATTAATGTATAACAATAGCAGAGATGGCAACTTGAACAAATTTATTCATTATTATTACGACAAAACCCACATAAAACAAAATATATCAATGGCGACACACTTTTGACTAACTTAACTCCACTAACTTTATTCTGTGTAAATTTTATGAAATTTCAATGCAGACAAATATGATTTTGCTTTAAAATCTAGTTTACCATGTCTCGTTGGGGAATCAGCCTACAAATCATGGCCTTTGTAGACATATATAGCAAGATTCCTGCAATGGATTTAAAAAATAACATTTGCAGAGGTAATAGCTCTTGCATGTCCCTACTTATATCAGTTGTCAAAATTGCGTTGCCACTGCTTAAAATTGTTCTAGAAATAGAATAGACAATTTGCATGGGATCAAACAGCAGTGTTTTCCTTTTAAAATACAGATTTTGAGAGGGAAAAACAAACTTTAAATTGAGAAACCGCTGCAGTAGTAGATTTACCTGATCTCGGTAATTATATCAATCTGTTTCTGCATGTTTTATTCTGTCAGCAGGGTAATCTTACACTTTGTTAAATTTCGCTAACCACTCTGATACCAAGAGTAGGCCTCATGAGTGCAGGAAACAGACCTGGAATGATCTTACACTCTTCGACAAGGTCTGTAACATTTTGACTTGTTCGGGATTAATTGTCTGAACACTCCAAATCGTGGCACACCCAACACCCACCATGTACACCTGCACATTTTTGCAAGGTAAATGGGCTATTCCATGTCAACACTAGAGATGTGCACCGCAGCATGTGTCAAAATAGTATAATTACCATTTTCAATGGGCTGTACCTCACATATTAGTTTTCGAATATGCTCACTGGATGTATTGGATGAAAGTTCTTCTATGTGACTTTGATTGACTAAAGATGGACAATAAAAAAAATCTTACTTTTGGGAGTTATGACCTCCCGAACTTGTCCCCGAATGAACAGATTTGCAAATTTACGCCTCATTAACTCCGAAAGGAACGAGCTATGAACTTTTTGATCCTAGATTTGAATTCTACACCAATTATTACCCCAAGATGGTGATTTTCAAAGTTGTGGGGTGCTCCAATACTAATCTGTGACCCTCTCAAAATTGTTATTCACATCGGGCACGCACTTTTGATGAGACCCTAAATTTCCCCAATTTGTCCTACCGCGGAAAAACACAAACTTTTTTCGTTGTCTGTTTTCATCCAATGATGATAGCAGGATTTTCAATCTAATACAAACATTTTGAGGATAAATGAAGGTACAGCCTCAGGTGGATTCAAACTCATGCCAGATAGCACAAATCCCAACCGAGAGATCATTGTGCTAGACCGCTCGGTCATCTCTACCTCATTTGAATAGTAGCAAATGCCAAAACTGGTTATATTAGCCCATCAGCCTATCAGAGCGCTAGTTTCGAAGCATTTTGTCAGCGTGGTAGTGTTATCATGTGTTGAGCATGATGTCTATTGTGATGATATGACTAGGGCTTCCGATATCCCGTTGTGCTAGTCCAGAAAATAATATTAAAGGATATGAGTGGCAGTAAAGAAACCTGGGAAGAAAACGGTTTTAAAAAGGAATATAGTGAAATAGAGTGTTAGTGTGCTGTACAACATTGGTGATGCCTGCATCTGCAGTACTCTTCCGGAATACATCCCACATCTGGATGGAGAAGCGGGTCTGTTTCAAAAATGGGAGGATAATCAATATTTTGGCTCCAACTGATCACCACTACTCTTAATTGGATTATTGAGTGCAATGATATCAAAGAAACAAAAGTCAACAAGAACAATAAGCTTACAGCGAAATATGCACCATTTTCCACTGTGCATCTGCCTTTGTGAAAAAAAGATCAGATTTACAGAAATACAGATTTCAGGTGCAAATTACAAATTTCAGGTCTTCAGAGTACTGAATAGAATTTGTCAAAGTTGGCATCTCTGCAAGAGCATCAACACTGAAAATCCAGTGAATTGGATGTGCAATGTAAATTTATAATACATATGCACTATATTTGTGAAATGGTGCAAAATACTTCCCCTCAGTTACTGGAAACTCTGGACCTACTATTTTCCATGTAAGCCTGTAGTCCCCAGTCACTTTGAGTACGTATTTTAAACCATTTCCCTCACAAGCAGTCAATATTTGTTTTATGTAACGTATAAAAATATTCCGTTCTAGCACTAACCATTCTAAAAAAATTGAACTACAAACAGACAATATATATGCCAATGAGTGCAGGAAGTCGGGACATCGATGATACGCTGATGCAGGGGCAAAAGTTTATATAAAATGTTGGAAAGAGTTCCATATGTACTCCTTTAAAATTGTACAGGAAACAAATTTTTATTTATGGCCCTACACTAACAAATACCCTAACCCCAAGACCAAAAATAAAAATTTGTTACATGTACAAATTTAAAGAGGGGTACATATGGAACTCTTGCCAAAATGGTACTATTTCCCTGGTGTGACATCATCACAGGGAAATAGGCTTTTATAGCAACTTTTTTCCATGCCGGTAAATATCGGGGATAAAGAAATATTTTATGTCATGCTATGTAGTATCGACCAATCAAATGATAGGAATATTTTTATTCTTGCATCTCCAAGGCACTCAGAGACTGCCTCAGGATGCTATTGTCAGGCGAGGCATTGCAGTAACATTTACCTCTAATTAACACCCCTCTTGAAAAATGCAATGACCCTTGGGCATATATCGCATATGATACGGTATGCCCTTGTTTATATACTAGACTCTGGCACATAACCGGAGGGGGTGTATCACCCCAGACATCTGGATTTGTATGGCCCTGTTCATAAATTGTAATGATCAATCAAATTGTAGTTCTGACATTCAAGCTTAGTAAAGTTAATGAGCTTTATGTACAATGTAAAATTTACAAACGATTAATGTATTTTCTTGTCTTTTGTGTTTTTGGTGCAACCAATAAAAACATTTTTGGAAACCATAAAAATGGGTTTGTTTGAATTTTCACTCATGCTTGTGACTGGAGAGTATAATATTTTGTCATCAGAAGAAAGTTCATATCGAGGGTTGACAATCAGAAGTACGTAACTCAACACTAAAGAAATATTAAAGAATTTCTTTAATTCTGATGTTCATCATAGCTCATATAAAGTTTATATATTGTTTGCTTACAGTTACCATATACAAGCTTTATGAGATGGTTACATTTTGAGTAATGAATAGATTTGCTTAGTAGAAAATATTAAACATCACATTTCTCAAAAGCAGTATTACAGCAGAATTAAAGAAATTCTTTAATATTTCTTTTAGTGTTGAGTTACGTCCTTCTGATTCTCAACCCTCGATATTTTTCTTACTAGAGTGAAATTTTAGGTCCAGGAAATGTTTCCCTTTGCTGTTATTCACAAAAACATGGTATACCACGTTCATTAAAAGCACTATCAGTCATTTGCAAAATCAGAAAATTGAAAACAAAATCAACAAAAATCAGGTTTTTGCATGTCTGTTACAGGCAGGGTTGTAGCTAGCACATTTTTAGTAGTGGGTGTTTATTTGACAAAAATTGACATTCTTTATAATGTTATGCCCTACAATTGTCAAAATTTGCATAATGATTAAATTGTCGCATTTTTGCTTCTTTGAATGGTGGGCTCGAGGGTTCAATTGGTGTTTAGTGGTGGGCTCTGAAAGGCGAGTGTGGGCTCTTCTGCCCACCACCACCCACTTTTACTACATCCCTGGTTACAGGTGTAGTCCTCTAACATACCCCACAAATTTTAAGACCAAAATCAGCCAAATATCCTTATGAGGCTGCTTCTGTCTTAATCATTTTAGGGTATGTTAGGATCCTTTACTGTTACAGACATGCAAAAATCTGATTTTGATTAGCAAATCACTGAGGGGTGGGGGGGGTGGGGCTATGATCACAAAATGTACTTAATTATACAGGGAACCGGTACCATTAATATAAAATACTTTCATATGTAAGGCAGGACTTCAGTGCTCTAAGGATTAGCATTGGCTATCGAGCGAATGGAAAATGTGGACATGCAATTTGTTGTCCCCGCCGAACGAGTTCGGCACGGGTACTATGGAATGGGCAGCGTCCGTCCGTTCGTCCGTCCGTCCGTCTGTGACAAAATGTTAACCCATGTTTTAATACCATTTACTGGATTTCCATAAGGCGACAATGATGTAACTTGTTTGAAAGAAGCGGGTTGATAGTTCTCTCGACCTGATTAGATTGTGGCCACCATATGCTATTTAAGTATCTAATGTGCATAATTTATGAGAATTTTCCTGCAAGGACTTTGTACAAGTTTTTCGGGGTTTTCTCAGGCGTATAATGATGTAACTTGGTGAAGGAAGCGGGCTGAAAGATCTTGACCTGATTAGAATTTTTGCGTATTTCGGGCAAATTTGAGTATGCAAATGAGCCTATTAATATGCAAAATCACGTAATTGCTAGATTTTTGAAACGGTACATGGAATACTCAAAATTCCGGCACTGCATACTAGCCTAATCATGGGGCACATCTTTTTTTTTGGCAATTTTGAAGTAATGTGATTAATGCGGCTTAGGGTATGCAAAGAGCTAATTAATATGCGCAGGGTTGGGTGTTGGGATGGGTTGGGTGTTGGGGAGGGGGTTTCGGGTGGTTGGGGAGGGGGTTTCGGTGTTGGAGCGGGAGTGGGGTGTGGGGAGGGGTGGGGTGTTGCGGGGTGGTTTTTGGGATGGGTTTGGGGTATTGTGGGGTGTTATATCGCATATGATACGGTATGCCTTTTTATATACTAGACTCTGGCACATACCGGAGGAGGTGTAACACCCCAGACATCCGGATTTGTATGGCCCTGTTCATAAATTGTATGATCAATCAAATTGGTAGTTCTGCCATTCAAGCTTATAAATTTAATAAGCTTTATGTACAATGTAAATTTACAAATGATGAATTATTTTCTTGTCTTTTGTGTTTTTGGTGCAACCAATAAAACATTTTTTGGAACCCATAAAAATGGGTTTTGTTTGAATTTTCATCATCCAGTTTTGACTGATAGTATAATATTTGTCATCAGAAGAAAGTTTCACTCTCGAGGGTTGACACTCAGAATTACAACCTCAACACTAAAAATATTAAAGAATTTCTTTAATTCCTGCTGTTCATAATAGCTTCATTACTAAAGTTTATATATGTGTTTGCTTACAGTACCATATACAGCTATTATGATATGTTACATTTTGAGTAATGAATCGATCTGCTTATAAAAATATTAAACCTCACCAGTTCTCACAGCAGTATTACAGCAGAATAAAGAATTCTTTATATTTCTTTTTAGTGTTGAGTTACGTTCTTTTGTTTGTCACCCTCGATAAATTTTTTTCTTTCTTACTACTGGAGTGAAATTTAGGTCCAGAAATTTTTCCCTTTGCTGTTATTACAAAACATGGTATACGCACGTTCATTAAAAAGCACTATCAGTCCTTTTGCAAAATCAGAAATTGAAAACAAAATCAACAAAACTCAGGTTTTTGCATGTCTGTTACAGGCAGGGTTGTAGCTAACACATTTTTAGTAGTGGGTGTTTATTTGACAAAAATTGACATTCTTTATAATGTTATGCCCTACAATTGTCAAAATTTGCATAATGATTAAATTGTCGCATTTTTGCTTCTTTGAATGGTGGGCTCGAGGGTTCAATTGGTGTTTAGTGGTGGGCTCTGAAAGGCGAGTGTGGGCTCTTCTGCCCACCACCACCCACTTTTACTACATCCCTGGTTACAGGTGTAGTCCTCTAACATACCCCACAAATTTTAAGACCAAAATCAGCCAAATATCCTTATGAGGCTGCTTCTGTCTTAATCATTTTAGGGTATGTTAGGATCCTTTACTGTTACAGACATGCAAAAATCTGATTTTGATTAGCAAATCACTGAGGGGTGGGGGGGGTGGGGCTATGATCACAAATGTACTTAATTATACAGGGAACCGGTACCATTAATATAAAATACTTTCATATGTAAGGCAGGACTTCAGTGCTCTAAGGATTAGCATTGGCTATCGAGCGAATGGAAAATGTGGACATGCAATTTGTTGTCCCCGCCGAACGAGTTCGGCACGGGTACTATGGAATGGGCAGCGTCCGTCCGTTCGTCCGTCCGTCCGTCTGTGACAAAATGTTAACCCATGTTTTAATACCATTTACTGGATTTCCATAAGGCGACAATGATGTAACTTGTTTGAAAGAAGCGGGTTGATAGTTCTCTCGACCTGATTAGATTGTGGCCACCATATGCTATTTAAGTATCTAATGTGCATAATTTATGAGAATTTTCCTGCAAGGACTTTGTACAAGTTTTTCGGGGTTTTCTCAGGCGTATAATGATGTAACTTGGTGAAGGAAGCGGGCTGAAAGATCTTGACCTGATTAGAATTTTTGCGTATTTCGGGCAAATTTGAGTATGCAAATGAGCCTATTAATATGCAAAATCACGTAATTGCTAGATTTTTGAAACGGTACATGGAATACTCAAAATTCCGGCACTGCATACTAGCCTAATCATGGGGCACATCTTTTTTTTTGGCAATTTTGAAGTAATGTGATTAATGCGGCTTAGGGTATGCAAAGAGCTAATTAATATGCGCAGGGTTGGGTGTTGGGATGGGTTGGGTGTTGGGGAGGGGGTTTCGGGTGGTTGGGGAGGGGGTTTCGGTGTTGGAGCGGGAGTGGGGTGTGGGGAGGGGTGGGGTGTTGCGGGGTGGTTTTTGGGATGGGTTTGGGGTATTGTGGGGTGTTGGGGAGGGGTTGTGGGGTATTTCGGGGTGTTGGGGAAGGGGGTGGGGTTGTTTGCATGGGGTTGGGGAGGGGGTGGAATGTTGCGGGGTGTTGGGGAGGGGGAGGGAGTGTTGCAGATGTTGCGTAGGGATGAGGGTGGTGCGGGGTGTTGGGGAGGGGAATGGCGGGTCGGAGTTGGGAAAAGGGGAGGCGTGTTAATAGGTTTTTTTTTTATTGGGGTATGTTTGGTTGTTGAGGGTGTTAAGGAAGGGTAGGGTGTGTGCGTGGGGGTGGTTTGCGGGGGGTGTTGTGGATGAGGGTGGGTGTTGGGGATTTTGTGGGGTGTTGGGGAGGGTGTGGGTTTTGCGGGGTGTTGGTGAGGGGGTGGAGTGTTCAGGTATTGGGGAGGGGGAGGGTATTGAAGTTGCATTTATCACATGTTAGTGATCGCAACATTCGACGGGACATATTTTACGCATCTCTAAATACGAGTTCGCCCTTGTTTAACTTATTAAATAGGGATTAGTGTGTACCATTCATCGAATTGCTTTAATGTACGGACAAACTGCAAAATAGTGATAAAAAAATGTTGAGGAAATTTGCCATGCCGTCTACCTCAAATAGACAGAGCGATGACGTCTCAAAATAACACTAACGGCTGATTGTGGTATAACATTCGCCACAAACTAAACAAAGATCAATAATGTTTGTGTTGAGGTCAAATGTAATGATCAAGGTGAAATATCACGCTTTAAATCTGGGATGTTCACCGAGAAAGGCTTTATTTATCTCAAGTAGAATTTTGATTACACACCTATAGAAATTAAAGAATCGGATTTATTAAAAAAGTACTGCCTTGTCTTAATACACGGATTTCAGCCAACCACTGCAAGTTATGTTTGCATATCCATGCCAGTAACGAAAATAGAATTTTTAGTGATTTTTTTGTTGTTGGTTTAGCAAATCGCTGCTTATCTCTTTAATCACATTTTTGGTTGACCAACTATGACAAAACCAAGGGGAAAGCATTTTTTTAACAAGTTGAGTCAATTTCTATGAACAAAAAAAGTTCATATAAATTAAAAATTAATTCTTATTTTGTATGAGGGTCGAAACTTTCAATTTCTTTCACATGGAGGTAAGCGTACAGTATGGATTGTTGAAACATTAATGGCTTTTACTGTTATATTATAAGATTTGAATCAATAGAAAGTTTCAAAAGTAACAATTTGTGCTGGTACTTAAAATTAAAGCATTCTAAATGTGCAACAAGAATAATACCAGTTAATTATTCTTTACACAGACCTGTCAAAAAAATTATACAATCATTTTGAGCAGGAAAACTGAAGGTCTTGTAATGTGATAGGAACACAAATCCACCTCATATAGTGTAGCTCTTTGTTCGGTAGACGTTTCATATAGAAGTCCCATGGATGCAAATGAGGTATTACAATTGATTCCATCATGCACTCTATGACGTTGTGCAGTAGCGCTTGACGGAATGAATGGCAATACCTCATTTGCATCCATGGGACTTCTATATGAAACGTCTACCCTTTGTTCTTAGAATAGGCAGTCAAAGATGCACTCTCTAAACCACCCCATTGCCCGGGGGGGCCAGTTGTATTCAAAGGTGGATATGATGCGTGAACATGGACTTCCGAAATGCACCCTAAACACGTATTTCCACCGACTAAAAAACATACCCTAAACAAGCATTTTTGTCTGTTTTTGCTACCATAAACACGTCTTTTGTCAGTTTTTGCTACCTGAAACAAGTAAGCAATGCATTGTGCTGATAATATACCCTTATTATCTGGCTTTACTCATGTTGCTTTACTTCCAAATTACAATATTTTTGATGATTTTGATCTCGTGTACATCACAATTTCAGGGTTACGAAAAAACATACCCTTTTTTCCATATTTTGCTGTTTTTGACACCCTAATGATCAATGTACGCGCGTACATCGCCTGTTTGAAAAAATACACCCTTTTTACGCGTTTTCTTGTTCACGCATCATATCCACATTTGAATACAAGTGGCCCCCCCGGGCCCCATTGTGACCCCAAAGTCGATCCAAAATTAGATAAGATTTTAGATAACAAAGGGGCTTCCGAGTAGGCTGTCCCAGTGTCTCGGCTCTGTCTTTGGATTCAGGGCAAAGTAGGTTCAACTGCTATAAAATCAAACTTATTTACAACAGTCACACTCACCAACACAATGCATCTAATGTATATACAAAAATCAAGCAACTAAAACTCCTTAAAAAAAATCATAATACTGGCCCTCTCCCTGGACACTTGGACATCGTCCTTTTCATACATCACTGGACACCTTTTTTACTGGGGGGCGAGAGGAAATGGCTGCCCTACGCCCTTATCCGAACCAACTTGTGGTCCACGTTTGACAAAATTAAAAATACCACTCAACTTTGCATTTGGTTGACTCAGAGAGATTGTAGTCTTCATTACCAGTCGTTTATACCACAGACCCCTCGGAGGTCCTATTCCAAAAGTCAACAACATACTAGATTAAACTTAAACTGGGGGTTACTATTAAGGCTGACTACAGTGATTTCCCGATGAGAGGCACACTCATTTTCAACAAACAAATCTTGTTTTTGCATATACATTAATGCTTGTCCATATACTAATCACTGTGTGGAAATAACTACGCTCACATCTAAGTCCTTCATATAGAAATCACAACTGTTTGTTATAAATTCTGGATCAGGAATTTTTGTTATACACATTAAGCCTATGGCAGTGTTATACTGTGTAAGGAATGTTTTTACTACATCAAACAGAAAATAATCCGATCATCTCGAACTTGGAATTGAAAGCATTTTGGTGACATCTTTAGTTCTACATGATATTTTTATTTTCCTACCCAAAAATATATATTTGAAATCTCTGAGTTCAGTCTTTAAAACCCCCCATTTTCCAGCATTGTTGTCACCCCAAGACCCATATTTTTGAAACTTCACCTGAAGACCACAATATTTGTGAAAATTTTACCACTGTCCCTAGGGACCCCCCGTTCCAAAGTTTTTTTTTAAACCTCCACCAAAAGACCCCTAATTTTGGGGGAATTTTGACAACATTCAAAATCACCCAAAGACCCTATTTTTTTTGTTTGACAATTTTGCAAATTTTATTATATTCTATTAAAAAATTATTTTGGGCAAAATTGAGTGCTGGTAAATTCATTTTTGTTGACATGCCAGGTTTCCGTGCAGTGGTTACTGGTTTGAAAGATGCATGCGGGTGTTGCTATGGACCAACTTTGTTTTTGTTTCTATATTCACACAACTGCAACAAGCTCAAACAAAAAATACAATCATCGACTAGTAATGTCAACATTTTAAAATCTCAAGTGCACAAATCTTACAATACAAGATGCTGATGCAGCACATTGATATTTATAATTGTTCATAAATTTCTATACATGATATGTTTGTATTATTTCAAAAATAACTTCGTACAATTTTCTAACAGACAGTCGGAACATACTACGGAGGACTGTAATGAAAGAGTATGCGCTTCCGGATAAAATTGTGAATTTTTTGCACACAAGTACTTTAGGCATTGATTCCATCAAATTGATGGACAGTACTTGCCACCTCCCTTAAGGGCCCCCACTTGGGTTTTCAAGGTATACAGGGGTCACAAAATTTCAAATGTTCTGGAATGTCTTATAAAAAGCACACCATGGTGTTTGTTTGGTCCAGGATTCCAAAAGGTAATAGTTTACACTATCTATGGCTTATTTTTCAGAGTTATGGGGTAAAAACTGTACAAATGGCAAAAACAGTCAATTTTGGGTGTGTACATGTACATGGGTCAAAAGTTAAAAGGTGCTTTGATTCAGTTAATTGTTCTGCAAATGGTTCCCTATACCCCTTAATATTGAAAATAAGGAATAGTTTGGCCTTACTTCTGTTATGCCTATTTTTCACGTTATCCAACAGAATTTGTCACAGGTCAATAGAATCCAATAGCTGCATAGTGTGGACTTTATTCGACATTTTGGTGAATAACCAGACAAGGTAAGATAGTAAAAACTATTCCTCTATTTCTTCTATTTTTTTATTTTTTTTTTATTTATTTATTTATTTGTTTACATTTAAAGGGACATGAACAAAGCATTTTAAACTCATACCACACAGGCCTACAGAAGTACACAACAGACACACACGCACACAAGGGACTAAAACAAACAAAAAACAACTACAAAGTGTGACCCAAACCAGTACACATATCCATGGAGTTCAATCAACTAAGACTAATGGATCTTGTGCGACATCACCGCATCATAAAAAAAATAATTATAGCAGATTTCAGTTACGTGAGACTTCGTACAAATCGGATGAGGACGAGATTGATACTAAAAGAGGACCAACCCTCACGGCGTGTAAAAGAGCTAGGCATTTGTAAAACATCATAAAACAGTGTTTTGTCCATGGAATGAAGTTCCTGACAATCGACTTAACTGGAAACTGACGCATACAGCCACACAATGGTGCATTAATAATTGAAGAGCCTATGTCATTATTAGCAAGATACCAACCCGTTTGTGGCCAATCTCAAACAAGGGGGCGGGGGGGGGGTGGGGGAATGGGAAGACTGGCCCATTTATTCATTTTACCAAATAAAAACTTGTGTTATGGTGTCTGCACTACAAGGAATTGCCTCATTTCTCCCAATGCTATGATTAAAATGGTATTTTGAAGGTCAAAGGAAGTTATGTTCAAATAGCGTTTTCGGAAATAAATGGCGATTCTTTCATCCCGAAATTATTGCTAATACTCAGACAATATATGATGTATGAAATCAAACTTTGTGTACCCGAGGCCATTAAAATATTCCAGTCACATCGAATAGATAAACCTGAAACTTTTAAGGAAAGACTCCTCACTTTGAAATCTATATAACATCAATATTAATATAAAAAGTCGAAAAAAAAAACAAAAAAAAAAAAAATAACGAACCAAAATACTTTACGTAAATTGAATAAACCCTTACAACCAAGCATCAACGCCAATTGAACCCACAATAGAAATCAATCTGTATTATAGGGCAGGTTCAAACCAGGTAGTGCCGTCGAAAAAAGATATCTTTTAAGAGAGAGATGATGGTACACATGTGGAATAAGCAAACAGTATTCAGGATCTTGAGATTCACTATTGACCGGAAACAGTGAGCATGCCAAAATAAGCGAGGGATGGCGCCACCATCTGGTTAAAACCTTACCGAGAGTTCTTAAATCCCCTTAATTAGGGAAACACATCCATTATTCTATAAATATAATTGTGAATGCGAAATGATCAGTGTGCGGAAGTTCCTTTGCCGACCCGAACCCCAAGCAGCTACATTGTCTTGGGATAAAACCATATACCGTCAACATGCAACCTGATACGGACCAATAATACTTGCAGTATCAACAATATTAACACATATCCAAAAGTCCCGTCCATTATATAATCAAAAACGATAATCACCATTAGTAGAGTACTTGATATAACTATACGTTGTCCTCTCTACTAACTTGACTAAGTGATCAACATATCATAAAGTACAGAAACACCTGCATAGAGGAAGACTAATGGACAAAACATTTTTGTTTGACTGGCATCGTGGCAAGTATACATTCCGATTCAGCCACCATCATGTAGATCTAAATTATGAGACGGACGAGGCGACCATCGCACAACTAAACAGTGATATAGAAATTACTGGAAAAGGTTTTCCATTTTTGCTTTTTGGAAAACACTTCACGATATTCCAGATCTGCATTGCGTTTTTCCACGAATTAGTACATTTTACAAAATGTTTAAACTTGCAAAGTCCAATGACTCACTCTTGTACTTATGATTAAATAGAAATTTTCGCTAAAAGGATAATACAAAGACAACAAGACCTTTTGGTCAGACAAAAATCCAAAAAATTTGGCAGCAGTTAAATTCTAAGGGATTATCGGGCAAAAGTCTAAGTTTAACCGTCTATATATTGTTCCAGAAAAATCTACTCTTGGGCCATTCCCAAACAGACTGTATCAACCTTTCTGGTTGATTTTTACAAAACGTACAAATATCAGTTTCTATTTATCCAATTTTAAACCAAAAAATGTATTTGTGGAATAAGAAAGTTAATAAATTTGAATTGAAAATATTGTAATTTGGGATCACTAGTGACCTTTAAAAGGAAATTGATGCGCCAGACACCAATTCGGGGTTTCCCCGAGCAATGAGGACCCATTTCTGTCGGACAATGTAGGGCTCGTGCAAGCGAATTGACCATAGAGTGATAAGCTAATTTTGAATTTTTTCGTTTTGCAAAAATCATTAACAATGATGAAGTATCAGGAATTGCAGCATAATGGGCCCTATTTAATTGTTCAGGTATTTGCTGCTTCCAGATTTGGAATTGCCTTGAGAGGGCGTGATATTTGATAAAATTACAATTTAATGTAATTTTCTTTGAAATTCTATATAAGTTAAATAAAGACCCAGGGGCTGAACAAGGTATTTCAAAGTCAAAATTCTTTGTTAAACCATGACTTGTAAAAAAAACACTTTCTGATTGATTTTAATTCTGGAATTGTTACCATATTACTTCTGTAGAAGGTTAATAATACTTAACTTATGCCCTTTAAGTCTAACCCATCTATACATCATCTATAAAATTGGTTATTGTCCCCGCCGACCAAAGTTCGGGAGGGGACTATAAAATGGGTCGTCCGTATGTCCGTACGTATGTCCGTCGGTATGTCCGTCCGTTTATGCCCGTCCGTATGTCCGTCCGTATGTCCGTCCATATGTATTCATGTCCGTGATAAAAGTAACCCTGCGAACATTTGTGCATATCTTTTTTCTGGATGAGTAGAGAGCCAAACTTTGCTTATATGGTAGGAGGGATACCCCTACTCACATGTAATTTTCCCCAGGGTCCTCCCCTGGGTCTGTCAGGGTGGAGGGAAAAAGGTCAAGGGAAAATGGTCAATTATTACACGGAAAATGTCAACATTGTGGACAATTTATAGGGAGTCGTAATGGCTACATATGAGTAACTTGGTGGAAGAAGCAGGTTGATGAGTTCTCAACCCTGATAGATTTTGGGGTGTAAAATATGCGAATTAAGAAGCTAATTGAATAATTTAGGAATTTTTTCCCGCAAGGCCTGCTGTACAAGTTTCTGGGTCGTAAGGCGTATAATGATGTAACTGGTTGGAAGGAAGCGGACCTGAGGAGTGTTCAACTGATTGATTTTGGGCAATTTTTTTTCAGTTCAGGGTTACACGTGGGTCAGTCTTTGGGTTGCCAGCCTGTTTACATTTCTTGGAAAATGTGATTGAAATAGTAAAATTCAATGTTTGCCGCTTTCCAGACCACGTAAGGGTCCCAAGATTAAAATGTGGTCACATGACTTTTTTCCAAATAAAAAAGTAGTGTTTCCCAAATGAGTAAATTATCATATTTTTACTAAATTAGTGTGAAGTTTCAGGGATTTTTGCATGCTGACTGAATCATGATGAATTCAGATTTCTTGAGTCATTTTTTGAGTAACCATTTCTTTTCAAGTTGCTTTTTGGCGACTAGTGATGGCCAAAATTAACGGTGGACTGGTGCAGTTTTAGTTGTAACTTAGTGATCGCTAAATTTGGCGGGGACATCTTTTACGCATCGCGTAAATACCGAGTTCGTCTCCTGGTTAAATATGAAATGGGAAATCTTAGAAGATATATTTAAGTCCCAAATAATGTCCTTAATACCAGCAGAATTCAATGAGAATCAATAAAAAACTTCCATTTGGCCTCATTGGACTCTTAATAAGTCTTTAACCCAAGACAGTTAAGACCTTTTTGGAAACTAACGGAAGTCGGCATTTTCAGACACCACCATGTTCAAAATCATGATACTAACTTTGCGACTAATTTTGTCTGGTTTTCCATTCCAAATGGAAATTGTAAAAATTTTATTTACTTCATGATAATTTGAGCGTGGATTAGGTAAAACAGTCAAGAGGAAAGTCAGCTGAGACAAGGCTAGACTCTGAACAATTTTAATTTTTCAAATTGGTGAAGGTCTCTCCTTGCCACATATTTTAAAGTGTTAATTTTATCTAGGTGTGGGGTATAAAAGTCAAAGAAACACATCCCGCTCATTATGTGTTAGAAAAACACACCTAGAAAGCTTCACGGACCCTGCCAGGAGAGACTCTACCAATAGGCTGAACAGATACATCAGCTATTAAGGGACCAAGTTTCATTGCTTCTGATTTACTAACTTATTTTCATATGATGCAGCCACAGTAAGCTATCAAGAATATCAAAAGTAGAGGATATAGACTTTTCACTACCATCCAAAAAAAGTGTAGTATCATCAGCAGAAGCACTACTTTTAATTTCTAGTTTATAATTTTGACACTGTTAGGTTTTTGCTTTTTCTAATAATGCATTAGCCATCAGTTGTCTGCCGCGAAAATAAAAGATATGCGGCTTTTAAAGGACAGCCTTGAACTTGACGGACACCTCTAGTAATGTTTAAAAAAATTAGAGACTATGTACAATTATTAATTTATGAGCCTGCTTAGATGATGATAAAGTGTGGAAATCCACATTAATAAATTGTGGACCAAAATTAAGTCGGGCAAAGCCTTTTTCACAAAGACCATTCTAATCGATCAAAGGCTTTTTCAAAATCCAGCAAATAGCAAAAAACACCTGGAATATCATTTTCCGAGGTATACACGGATACTTAATAGAGTCTTCTAAAACAAGGCGGATATTCTCGCCAATATACCGATTTTTCATGAAGCAGTTTGGTCTGAATTGATTAATTTGCAAAACAATTTTAAGTCTATTGGCAAGGGCTTTAGCACAAATCTTATAATCTACATTTAGAAGAGAAATGCGGGACGCCAATTGTTTATGTTGGTGGGATTTTTGCCCGCCCTGTTTAGAATGAGATATATAACTCCACGTTTGGTCATCGCTCATTTGCCCAACACGGGCTGCATAATTATAAAGCAGTAAGCAGATAAATTTTAACATCAGCCCAAAAATAGCGCTTATAGATTTCACTGGGATAAGTCACACCCAGACTCTTATTTTACTCATAGATTTCACAGCTGTAGCACATTCATCAGTAGATAATTCACCTTCAACAAAAAAATTCTTCCTCAGTTTTCAACACATTTTCTGCAGTATTTGGTAGATAATTATTGAGAAGGGATTAATTGCTGTCGGATTCAATTTTATATAACTGCGGATAAAATAGTACTTCTCATTTAAGATATCATTGTTTTTGTGAGGCATTGCCATTTTCAAGAATGAGCCTTTGAAATGATTATTGACAAAATCTTTTTTTAGACTCAAAAAGTATTGGTGCTTTTTTCACCCTGTTCTGGACATCTGCGCGTGGATCTGACAATGACACCCTTAGCTCTTCCTTCAAAATATTGCTTCAAGCTGATTTTGTTTCTTTTAAAGACATTAGTGTTGTTTCAGTGGCTTTTCAGGGAAGGAGTTTTCTAAATGAGCAATTCTTTTTACTAAAACCACTCTCGATTTTTTTTTTTTTTTTCAATTTTTTTTTTTTTTTCTAGAAGCATATTTAATAGTTTGCCTTCCGAGTATTTCATTTTTGATAAATTACCAAAGAGTATTCTGGTTTGAGGCCTCTGCTATTTATTTATTTTATTAGTCTCATTCTATTAGCTAAACCAACAATTGAATCACATTTTACATAAATGGAGCAACCCTTTAACTTTTTGACCCATGTACAAAACCAAAATTGGCCCCCCCCCCCCCCTTTTTTACCATTTTTACCCCATAATTCCTAAACTAAAGTCACAGGTAGTATAAACTATACCTTTTGGAATCTTGTAACAAGACAGGAATCATGGTGTGCTTTAACACAATCGGAACATTTTAAAATTTTACCCTGTGTAACCTTGAAATACAAGCTGGGGCCCCATGAAAAAAGGGGCCAGGACAGTGCCTTCCATAATTTTTTGATTATCCTGTATGATAAAGTACTTGTGTACCATAAATTAACAATTTTATAGGATTTGCACACTCACATTAAGATATGTTCATATCAGTCCCCCACTATACAATTTTTGAATACAAGTGGCAATACCCACCTGATAATTCTGGAATATTTTAAGAATGCTTTTAGCATAAAGCAACACTTTTTAGAAATCGAAATTGCAAGAGATATAACTACCCTACACTTATAAAATGTTTCATTTCCACATTTGAGGTGAGCAGTTAAAGCTATGAAAGAAGCTCCAGTTAGTCTCAGAATTTGTGAAAACTAAGAATGTTAGTTGAGATATAATGGAGCCCAAACCTTCAGCATGGCAACAATTGTGTTTAGAAGTTGTTTTAAATTAATATTTCACAGTTGGCTAGAAATCCTCACTGACCTCTACACATGGATAGAGGGGTCTAAGTCGCCCCGAGGTGTAAGACAGAAGTTGCTCTTTCTACCTTGGTAATATGGGGAAAACAATGCATACACCTGGTAAAATTAATAAAGAATTTGTATAACAATCGAATGGAAATGTGCACCAGCAAGTGCCACATATTTAGTCCTCTGTCATCCGCAATGCCCCTGAGGTTTGAAGATGCCAGCCTTGCATCCTCATCAATCCCCCCCCATCGGGAAATTCCCGGTCGCCTTTCAAGGACAGTGTGAACCTGAATTTCTGCGTATCTATTTGGTTCCCTCCCCTGTAACTTTGAAATATTTGCCCATTTATTGTATGTTAAAAGTATACATTTCTAGAAAGAAAATGGATGATGCACCCGATGGTCGGCATGCCGATTAATGTAAAATTTCCAGATTTGAGAAAACTACTAAAAAAAACATGATTTGACCCCACATTTTTCAGAAGAATAACAAAAACAATTGAATTTCATGCTTTCTGATGTTATTTTTGGAGAACCAAGAACAATTTGTTCTAGGGAAGTTGTTTTTTTTTTTTTTTTAAAATTAGGTTAAAAACGCGTGTTTTTTTGTTTTTTAAAATTTCATAAAAGTGTGATTTTCTACCTCTTCTTCCAAATTGTGCCAATATATATGGAGAATACTTAGTTAGAAATTTGAAAAATGAAAAATTCTGCAGTAAACCCGAGTCACCCCACCCGCCCGTCCCTAGAGGAAGGACCGATCCATCACTATCGTACCGGAAAGTTCAAACCGTACCGTTTTACTTCGGTAATTGGAGTTTCTTGCTGAAATTGCCAAATTGTCCTGCAACACAAACCCTTGAACATTGAGAAATCCTGTGTGTGTAGTAAAAAAAAAAAGGGCTTTTCACGCCATTTCAAGATGTCCTTTCTCAAATAACTTTACTCTTTGAGACTCACAAATTGACCTAGTATGTTGTCACGTGATGGAAATACATCTTAATGCAATATTGAATCAACCATCCTTTGTCTCTAACTCCAGAAATCAGAAGAAAAAAAATTTCTCTGGTTCTAAAATAAATTAGCGCTTGTTACCCATTTTCAACTATTATTTTTCGTTTTTCAAGATGCGTTCGCGAAAAAAAGTACAATAAAAACACTCGTTTAACCCTTCCATTACGCAGTAAAAATTCACCGCGCGACGCGATGCTGCCCGCCTTGCGACTGACGGAGGAAAATGTATAAAAGTGTGCTTAAATTCCCGCCGTCTAAAGAACATGTGGTTTGTGACTTTAAATTGTCAAATAGTGTTTAAATGCGACAAAAAAATACAGCTCAGGATTCTCTGCAGTGGATAACCTTCATTGGTAACGATAGAAGACAAGCGTTGATGTTTAAACTCGTGCAAAAATCGAAATTGGGTGTGAAAACAAAAGCACTAGGGTTGACACTACCATAAGTAGGTTATGTCTGTCAATTAACTAGATGTCTGGTTTTTTATTATTATTTCAAAAAACTTGACACCGTTCGAAATAAATCATGAAAAGAAAGTTGTGGGGTATCTTTGGACATAAGACGTTTTTTACATGACCCAAAGGAATGGAACATTTTAAACCTTCCAAAAAAACTATTGAATCGGGGTAGTTACCCTCGTTTGAAAATGACGCGGAATAAAGTTGGTACCATTAGTAATTACAATGTTTGTGGAAGGTTCCATTGACTCCCTTTGGATGGTAGTAAAAGTTGTCGTTGGAGATGATTCACGATCAATTATTTTCCGCCACCGGGTATAAACATCGAATAATGGCAACTTTGTTCAACAGGATCAAATCTGAGCCGTTGTTATTGCACTGAAATTTTGACCCAATATCAAGACCAAAAGGTGTGTATCAAGGAGAACACGGCCCATTAACTTGCAATGGAACGGCAATCCCTATAGCGAGGAGCCGTTGATTCTTTTGTTCATAACCGAATATGAATAAAACAGCGACAGAACCTATATTAAAGTATCCGGTATTTCACGATGCATTATACCCATGCAATAACTGCAAACCACCTGAACTCAACTCGGCACACCGGTCCAAGATATAATAATTGTTCGTATAAACATTACTTTGAAGCGCCCATAATTCATGAACGGGCCTGCCATCAAAGTTTCAGAGTCAAAAGTCAATAATCAACTGGACCCAGTTTGTTTGTCGTTTGCCAATAAAAATTAGTGTAAATTGAAATAAAAACCAAAAGAATAGGTTTTTCAGTGGAACCCAATGATCTTGTGGGGTCCATGATGAATAACAACTTTTACTTTCTGACTTTTCGAAAGCGTATATTTTTGAAATAATAAGACCGGACTTAAGTTAATTGACCAGACAATAGTATGGAACCCCTATATCAATGGCTTAGGTATTAGTACTCTCCAAATTGTGTGTCACTTTTTCAATAGGGGCCAATTTAAGGTTACACTGGGGTTCAAAACTTTTAAAATGCTACAAATCATGTTTGAAATGTATTGACCCGTTTAGTCAGAAGGATTCCAAAAATATATAGTTTGTACTCTATGACCATTGGTTGGGGTTATAGGGCAAAAAAAGGCGATAAAACGGTCAATTTCCATTGGTACAGGGGTCAAAATCAGAAGTTGCTCCAATTTTGGTATAAAAAAAAATAAAATGAATAAAAGTTGTCAATCTAGCTTAATGTGTCAAACTAAGGAATGGTTTGTAGCATCCTGGAATGGCTAGTATCTGTTATGCCTACAAAATAGGTCACTAGGGCGTTAGGGCCACATAATCCAATTGGCATTACCCGTTATTCGGTAAGTAACATTAAACATAAGTAAAATGAACTAGAATTTCGCGGTTCTCGGCTTTCGCGCTCGCTATATTCAACGAATATAAGCTGTGGGCCGCCCCAGTGACCTTTGACCCTGGCACTGACCTTGATCTCATCAACATATGAGCGGATCCATGTGCACAATTGACAGAAGTTTGGTTCCATTGAAGTTAGTAAACTTTTCAATTGAGGCAATTTAAAAAAAAAAACTAACAAGTTTGACACAACACACACACATACATAACACGCCACACCGGATTGCGAAACTTATAGTCATGCAGAATGGTGCAAGGTATCAAACCTATTGTGCATTTTGGGTGAACAGTACCAAATTTGGAGCACAGATGTAGCTCCTGATATGCTAAATAAATCTGTCTAGGGCAATTAAGTTCCTTCCAAGCTGGCCGTCAAATTCACATGGCCCGCCACTGTTAAATGTCCGTTTTACGTGCATTTCTATGTTAGTAAATGATCCAATTCGTGCCATTTTAGAACAGCAAATCCATGATTGACACTTCCCTGGTAATTCCATTGTTTACATTAAGCCAAAATTGATCCAAGATGGCACGAAAAAAAAACCCAAAAATGGCGGCCAATTCACTGACGCGTATCAGTATTTTGATTATCAGAAATGAAGTTTTCTTGATCTTGTTAAGATTCCCTAAGGTTGTTATTGAACAATGTGCATAAAAGATAGAAGTCACATCACCACTACAATCAAATAGCTGAATCCAATGGCCGGCAAAAATCCAAAATGGCGGCTAATTTCTCACTTAATTATCCTTGAGTGATCAAGAAATAAATGTTTTCTCATCTTGATATAACTCTCTCAAGGACGGAATCCACATCAACTTAAGAGTCCCCAACAAATGAGGAAACCAATTAAGTCTGTTTGTTAAATTGCTTCTTTCCATCATTTAATTTGGCCAAAGGTGCCGCCAAACCTGAATGGCCCTACTTTTAGAAGTGTCACTAGTGTCGTTTGAATAGTCTTATACCATTACAAATAACATACCCTATTGATAGTGTTGGCTTTGTGGGATACACAACCTGTAAAATGGTACATTCATGGTGGGATACATCTATCCTTTCCCAGCAATCGGTCCAAAACAAACTAACAGGGCACAGGGGATGTAGTGTTTGGTATTTTTTTACGTACTGACAATGAACAGTAATTGCTGAAGTGTCATCAAAATTGATGTGTCCAATTATATTGCCACTTACGACCAAAGAAGATGAGTTGACTTGGGCTGCGAGTTACATGGTAGCTTAATGTGTGCAAAGGTCTTACTAAATACTTTCCAGGAAAATTCCTTGCCATCGAAGAGACCACATCGACAGTTTGGAAGTGATCTATATGTGAAAACAAACCCCGTTGTAGAACAACCGCTTATCTGTGACATCGCAGTCCGCACCATTGAGCTTTGCTCTGTCATAGTTATATAGTCTACAAAAAACCTCCATCAGTGGACTTCGAGCACCCTCAATTCAATTCGGAAATTCCACTAAACCTCGTTTCTTAATCAAACTGGTGATGTCAACAGCCATAGTACCCAATGGGGCTACGATGAAATCAGTAAAGACGGACAAGCTGTGGAAGAATGGGTTTTTTAAAAGACAGACAACATTCTACATCACCTGTCACGACCCTAAGGTGCCGCTATCATTTTATAGTCCCCATTGGAGGAGATGTACAATCCTGATATATTTAGCTATTATAGATCAGATTACCTTCCTGATCTATATAGCGATCGTGGCAAAACCATCTCTTACCTGTGTAGCAAGATTGTTCTGAATCCCTGTTCACTAACTCGGAAGTCAAATTGCTCAGTAAGACCAAATTAAAGTGCCTTTTAAGCAGCACTTAAACTGCCAGAAAAAAAGACTAGCAAGGACACACCTGAGAGACCGGGATCTAGAAAAGTGAAGAAGGTTGCCCAAAACCCTCAATAAACTACACATTGCCCAACGCGTAAATAAACACTGCCCGGAGATTCATACCAAGAGGTTGTAGTTCGGAATACATACCAGGCCTTTTCCAAAATAAGGTGCTAAAGGATATCAAGGGTAGTCCACCATGTTGAAGTTGATCCTTTCTCAGCTAAAACAAATGCCTAAAGGTGAGGAAGTGTCAGAGGAAATGATCAAAACCTGGGATACCTTAATTGAATCAACCGCTATGACCCAGAACAACAGAAAGATTATTATTACTTCCGGAAGCTTCGAGTCGAAGGTTTCCAACAAAACTTACAGCGCAAAGTTTACACCCAACCAAGTTGCACACAAACTGCTTTTAAATGTACACCAACCAAGTGCCCACCAACTGCTTGTAAATAGTCAAGTGCAGCAAGAAGCCAAAGAAGTCAAACTAGACCGTGAAGAGGTATAGTGGGACCCTGGTTTCACTGTCCCTTCACATGGACAAACTGGATAAACCGTATTGCTAAACTTCAACATGGAAAAGCAGTAGGCCTTAACAACATCTCCAAACTGAGAAGCTGAAAAACTTTGACCCCGTAGCAAAGGAGTGGCTTCTTGAGCTCTCAATTGCCTGCCTATTCCCACAGGTACCAAGATCTGGAGAAAAGCATATGTTATGGCACTTCGAAAGCACGGGGAAAACCATTAAATCCAAGAGCTATAGACAATAATCACTTCTTCAGTTGTCGAAGGAGAGTCTCTCCATAGCTTTTGAATGAAATCACTGCTACTTATTGAGGGAAACCACCTACGTGCAAAATCCATTCAATACCAGATGTGGACTTTCACATTACGCTAACCGTGAAGGCCCAACGTCACCTTAAATTACCTGGTCTTGAAGACCCCTAGAGCACTGTGATTATTCTGTCTACCGAGGAGTTACCTTGGACCGCACTCTCTCTATAAGACCAACATCATGAACAGAAGAGTAAAGTATGTTCACGCAATAAAATCTTAAACAAACTCACGGACAAGAACCCCCAAACCCCAGGTGCTGCCTACATACTAACATCGATGCATTGTCCTGTGATACTTATGTGAAGAGTATGATGCCCGTATATTAAAGGTCCAACCCTTGCCAAGATGCTTGATCCAGCATAAATGCCTCCTGCCGGTTATCACAGGATGCCTTCGCCCAACTCTAACGGAACTTATACATCCTAGATAGGAATTGCTCCACCAAATATCTGTTGTAGTGTAGCGAGCATGCAAGAGCTGCCAATTTTATTGTTGTAAACACCCTATGGCCGGACAGAGACCAGCTGCTAACCGCTCTAAATCTAGATAGAGTTTCTCAAGCAAAGTCCCAACCCATGAAACAGTCAATGAGGTAAGGAGAGTCGCCTTGTGGAAAGAAAGACTTGCTTAACCAAGCAACATCTATTGGTATTGAACATGATGGAGAATCACATGAGCTGACTCATCATGGGCTGAATGGCGATGTCTCAGATTCAGAACCAGAATCGGACGATCCAAGGTTTAATTGTAGATGTGGGGCTACCTGGGGCAGATCAGGACACTACCTGTAATGTAGAACAGCACCACAGACAATGGAACATTTCTTGGTTGACCATTGTTGGATCTTTCAGAATTCCCAGTGTATGCCCAATGTGGAGGAACAATGAACTGACAAGGACCTTGCAGAATTTCAATGACCCAGCCACGACATTGTACCCAACTCTGGCTGGAGATACTTGAGAACCACTGTGTTTGGCTACAAAAGCAAGAAGCCTTGACAAGAAGACTTAAACATCACTTTAAATAATACATACTTGAAAGAGTTAAAGTACTAAATTTGGGTGGGCTAATTGATGAGTGCTTAACATGGAAAAAACCCTGATCGATTGTATATCAAAAACAGTATAAAACATATTGGTGTCATACATAAACTCAAGTACTTTATCAATACTGTTTACATGCACTCTATTGACGTTAATTGTACCGATCTTAAGCTATGGGATTTCATATGGGGGTAAACACTGCAAATCTACCTGGATAAATCGTAAACTCAAAAAGGGACAATAAGATCTATCTCTTATAGTCACTACAGAAGTCATACCCGATCCTTATTTGCAAAACATAATGTTCTAACTGTTACAGATATGTATACACTGGAACTGGGAATGTTTCATGTTCAGATTTCCTAACATGATCTACCCGTTGACATTCAAAAATTATTTCACAAAACGATCTGATGTTCAGGACTACCCTACAAGACACACCAATGACTCAACTTGACAAATAAGAAGAAATCTTTTGCCGATAAGCCATCCCCCCCCCCAAAATACTGGTCCTATTCTTGGAAATGCATTGACCAAATTTATAAAAGAATCAGATCTGTAAAACATTTCGCAATCAACTTCACAAAAATTATGCAAACTGATGATCTAAATAATGTCTTGAGCGCGTCCTTGTCTTGTCATGTGTGTCGTTTTAGAGGTTTTTGTTCATTTGTTTTTCTATAAAATGCTTTGTTTTTTTAATGGTAGGTTATTTCAGCTAAAATGCTTTCCTGCTACTCCTACATTATGTTTTGTGTGTGATGTCGTGTGATGTATGTTGTATGAAATAAATAAATGGGAGTAAATGGGAACTTTGACATACTGCATCCACAAAAAAATCCTCATTTACATTACAGCCACATTTTCAGCAGTTTTTGGGACATGTTTTGATGTGAAGCTCAATTTTCCAACCCAGTCAGTTGGATTTGGTAGTTTCTGGAATCTCGCAACCAATGCTTGTCCCCAGCAATGTCCGGCCTGATATGCTGCTCGGTTTGAGTGTTGATACAGTGATCTGAGGTAGGCGGAATTACCTCACTGGATCTTGTTCTGTCGTACATGAGGACAACAAATCTTTCCTTATTGTTTGGCATTAGATCTTTCAAGGGATCAAGGAGGAGTTCAAGGGTTTGCCAAAATTTTTTACCACATCAGGGAATATTTTGCTTGCTTCCATACTTTTTTTCCCTTTTTGTGCAGCCGGTGGGGGGGGGGGGAAGGTGGGAAACATCAGCGCAGAAAACAAAGTGTTCACTGACCCTAGGGTCTGTGCATAGTATTGTGCTGGGTATGAAAATCTGCGATTCTTCCCGTACCAATGCAGCCAGAGTTCCGTAAAGGTTGGGACGGCTGAACAAGGCTAACATAAAAAAACCAACGCTGTGTCCACAGTACGCCACATGACCCTTTGAATCCTGAGGCCTCAGCATGGCTGCATGAAGTCAAAGCCTGCCTCTCCATGTGTTCATGGGGAGAGATAGTTAGATTGTTAGTATCTGAATTATTACACCATCACCATTAACCATGTTAACTTTGAAGGGAATGCCATTATACAATATGAATAAGGAGGTTCTACAAGTTAAGAAATAACAAAATGAATGGGTGAAATGATGACTCGAAACATCAAAAAATACTTGTTTAACAATAATTCTTCATTCACATGACCACATCCATTTTGGTAATTTTGGTCCATTGTAACGGGACTAAACTCTTGGATTACATACTACAAGTGACATTACGCTATTTGAATCTGGATACATTCTTTAGACATTACACATTGACATCCCACCATGCAGCGCATAAAAGATTAAACCTGGTAGAATGGCAAAGAACATGTTAGGTACACAACTTTACAAAATAAAATCAGCAGTACATCAAAGGCATGTTATTCAATTTATAATGGCGGCCATTTTGGGAATATGGCAGCCTCTGTTTATGTGATACACGCAGACAAAAACGTAAAATGTTTAACCATAACAAGACAAACCAATTATGTTTTAGAATTTGATTAATCTTATCATTTACCATGACACAACTCTAAAATCAAATACTCAGTACCTTTAAACAAATCAATTTACAGTGGCTGCCATTTTTAAAATTGGCAGCCGTTTTGAATATGGCACCATTTTGCTATCATGTACATTCATTTAAACAACAAATGTGGTTTGGATAGGTTGAGGCCCAAAGTGTGTACGAAAATCCAACGAAACCCATGGGTTTGCACTGTGAACTACAAATAAGCATTTTTCCTGTTAGCTGGCACCATCTTGAATTTAGGCTCCAATTGTGAACCCCGCCATTTTGAATTAATCGTAGATTTTGGTGAAATAACATAAATATTTTATTTAAAACGTTAAAACACTCAAGTCTTATCTTACCTATATAATAAAGTTTATACAACCCTTTTTGCAATAAAGCATGTTTGAACCATATCATTAATGCCTTTTTAAAGGGTTGGCGGTCCATTTGAAAATAGCGGCCAATTGGATGGAAAATCAATTTGTCCCTAGACCAGAGATTGGTTAAGCATATCAATACTACCTCTATGCCAAATTGGTACTTTTCACCCAAATTGCACAATTTTTTATTATATTTCTGTATTGTTTTTTTACTATTTTACAATGATGTGAAATTTCATCTCCTGCAATAATTTGCAATACTACTTAAAAAATATAATCAGATTACTTTTATGTTGACAGCCTGTACAAATTGAGATTGACCTTTTTTCCCCCCCCGCCGAACAAAGTTGGAGGCGGACTACCCATGGCTCCGTCCTATGTCCTGTGCTAAAAATATTAACCCTGAACATTTGGGCCCCAATTTGGGCATATCTTAGTTTCTGGATGAGCTAGAATACCCAAACTTGGGTATATTATAGGAGAATGAAACCCCCTACTACCCATGTAATTCTTTCCCCCCCAGGGTCCATCCCCTGGTCTGTCAAGGGGTAGGTAAAAGGGCAAGGGGAAAAAGGTCGATATTACACAGAAAATGTCACCTTTGGCCATATTTGTGTACGATTTAACTGGATTTCCATAAGGGCTAATGATGTAACTTGGTGGAAACTGGAAACGAAGCGGGTTGATTTTTAGTTTTTTGTTTCTTGTTCTCAACCCTTATTAGCTTTTTGGCGTAAAATATGGTAAGTAAGTATATCTAGGTCCCACATGCACCTATGACTCAAGTTTGGTTAAAGTATGGCGATATTACAGGCAAATACACTTTTTCACACAACACTACAACACCAGAACATAACCGACTACAACAACAACAGTGCACTGATCCCTTTGTAAGGCAGGCAACACAAAAAAAAAACAAAAAAACAAACAAACTGATGTGCACTTGTTATCCACCTATTTCATTGAAGAAGGTGACTCAACTTGTGGTCCTGTGCACAAGTCATGGACCATCTGTCATAGCCAATAATTTCCATTATGAAACTGAATTTTTTTCACAAGGTTTGCTTATGTTTTTGTGTAGTATTTAGATACCAGCATATTTACACATCTTTGGTAAGCCGTTTCACAGGAAGTAATTATCAGATATAGTAATGGCATCTATACATGATGCGCTTCTGACAGAACTGTTCCAAACCACAACAACACCATTGATTGTCTCCAACTGTGCCTATGGTAACCAATCTGTTTCCTCGGCTCAAGAGTGGTGAGGCCAGAGGGGCACAGGGTCCCCCAGTTTGCCAACAAGAAAAATGGTGGATTTTTGGCAAAATCATTGATATAGGAACCAATCACCAAATTTTGGCAAAAATCAGTGATTTGATTTGAGGCAAAAATTGTTTTAAAATCTCCAAAATATTTACTTTTCCCCCAAATTTCAACTCTGCCCATCCCTTCCCAAATTTCACTCCGGCCCCATTTTGCCCCTTCATAAAAAAAAAGTATGGCGCTGCCACTTGGTCCTCAGAGTGGCCGCTTTGTTATGTGCATATTGTTTTTATTGTTCCATTACGTACTTGATTTTAGTATTACATAAGAAGGATCTTCTGCCAGACTCAGCTGGGTGGCATACGGCTGAGACATTTGGTCTTACCATCCCTATATCGTGGGTTGAGTCTCAATTCTCATTTGAGCTCTTCCATTTATTGCTATCCTTTACAGCAGCAGTCGAGGGCTCTCTAAGGGCTGGGCTGTTGTACAAAGGTGGAGCCCCTTTTCACTGTGAATTAATTGTATTAGGCTTTTAGCGAAATGGGAAGCTATGTTGATCTGCCCAGCACACACTTGGCCACAACCACTGATTCTACACAGGATATCGGGCTGCCGCATAGTTGAATGGTCGCCGAGTGTCACAACAGGAAGTTGCTTTTCTCCTGGTAATTGCGGGAAACAATTCATACACCTGCTGGTGCACATATTCCACACAGACGTTCATTGTTTATACAAAAATATTCCTCAACTTTGACAAGGTTAATTACAATTGTTTTCCCGCCATATACCAGGTAGAAAAGGCCATCTCCCATTGTGACACTTGGCGACTCAGACTGCTATTCAATGCCCCCCCGCCATATTACCAAGGTAGAAAAGAAGCCTCTTCCCATTGTGCACACTTGGCGACTCAGACCTGCTATCAGTGATAGAGGTCCGTGGCCAAACACATTGACGCTGGGTGATCCAGGATTTTCCAAACGGTGACCACTTTTTCTGACACTTGTTTTAAAAACCCCATAAAGACTGTCTAGCTATATTTAAGTTGAGTGCAAAGGGCAGGATGTAAAGAGTCGAAGACTAAAGCCTGAAACGGCCCTGAAAAAATGCATGAATTTGGGCTACAAGCCTCCAAAACGTCTGAATAAAATACACATACTGTGGAACCTTATTGAGTACAGAAGGCCTTAATAATTCAGGCTATTGCCTGAAAACTTAAATCCCTGAAAGGGATATCATAACTAAATTTTATGGTGAGGGATAAGTTTGTTGAAGGTTAGGGTTGGGTTAGGTTCTAGGTTGCTTGTACTGAAAATTTATTTTCCCCCAGATTGCAAATGCACAAATGGTGTGGCCCGCAGGCGGAAGTGCCCATCTCTCTCTGATCATTGTCGTTTGGGCCAGACTCCCTCATATCATGTTGCTGTGGGGGGTTCCGCCACTCCTTCCTCCTTCACACAGTCTGTTTTTGGGGCCTGTTCCAGCATTAGACCGTAGCCCCGAAGGTTTTTGGTTAGACGAACGAGATACCAATATCTGAACATGGGAATTCGAGAAAAAAATATAAATTTTGTAAATATGAAAGTCTGCCGGAAACCCGTTGTTGGGTGTAGCCCCAGAGAGGGTAAAATTCTATGGGGGTCAAATCTGTTGAACTGCTCTAAAAATCTAATGAAATATAGCTAAATTATTCGTAGGTTACCAGGAGTAAAAAGTCATTGGGTCACATGTGTGGTGCTTCCTTTCTCAAGATATTTGGGAAAATAGGCTAAAGGTCTTTGTTTATTCAGAAGAAAGTACAACATTGTAATACCAAGATTTCTTTGTAAAAATATTAAAACACATAATTATAATTGATACTGATTCAAAATATGCTTTTTATATTTTGCATAGGGTTTGGATCCCTTTCATGGAGGGTATAATGTCCCCGTCCACATAGAGTCCTACAGTTAATTGTTGTACCCCCCTTCCATTATACACAAGGAGATGCCGAAAATTGCCAAAAGCATTCCTATTGGGAATTCAGACATTAAACATTTAAAAAAAATATTTTTATGTTTTTTATGTGTTAAGTATAGCAACGGGTGACCTTTCTTGGATAAACAAATGACCTTTAGCCATTTTCCCAAATACTTTGAAAGGAAGCACCACACCGTGGTGACCCAATTGACTTATTTTACTCCTTCTACCTAATGAACAATTTGAGCTATATTTATAGATTTCGAGACATTCAAACATTTGACCCCCATAATAACTTTACACCTCTCCTGGGCTACACGCACAACGGTCCCCGGCAGCTTCATATTTGCAAAGTTTATCTTTTTTTGAATTTTCCCGTGTTTAATATTGGTATCTCGTTCGTCTAACCAAAACCTCTGGGCTGATGCCTATATGCCAGTACCCATGATACTCCTTGGGTGGAGAGAGGCAAGTGAGGTTAAGTACCTTGCCCAAGTTCACAGCACATTGGCGACAGCGGGGCTCGAACCCACAAACCTATGCTTGTTGAGGCGACGCTGATCACTGGCACCACATGTGCCCCCAGATTAGTCAGCCTTAAATACCTTAAAGATGCAACAAGAGTTTTGAGGTACCCAAATATTGTGTCATATATTAATATCAATAAGATTAGACACTCAATAGATTTCTTACATTGTGTTATGGTACAGAAATGTCTTAACAGAAAAAAAAGGTGATTTTGATTTGCTTCTAATTCAATGGAAAATAATAGGCTGAAATTTCGCGTATTTGCTCCCATACGAAATTAGAAATTTCACAATTTAAAAAATTTTGTACCAAAGAACATTTTTGAGCTTAAAGGAAATATGTCCAGATTTTTGTGTCAAGCTCATTTTTGACTTACATTCACTAAAATAGATGTACATACATCACTTATTCCCCGAAAAACTATAACTACCATTTTGACTGTAAAATTAACAAATAGAGGCATTTTAATTTTGCTTTTTTGACATACGAAGAACGGCGGATTTTCGCCACGGCTTCATTGATCGAAAGCGGCCAATTTTTGCTCTCCTCGTGACGTCAAACTGACTGACCCAAACATCGTGTTGACTCGAATTGTTATTTGCTAACACTGGTAATATTAATTGATTATGATAATAACTTGTGAAATAAGTTACAGAATGACATATTTTGTTCATTTTGGATGTGTTTTTATAATTATTATTGATATAACACACATCAATCGCAGTTATAGGAAAGTGGGCACCACTGCGATAAATGATGGTCACAACGACGTAACTTTTGTATGGTAATCGCTTTGCGTCACCCATTTGCCTTCGATGTGGCTTTGTCCGAATCGTTTTCGAGTAAGCTATTGGGCGGAAATAAAAGCAAAATACTCATACAAATGTGGACATTTTTTCAACTTATTTTGATTTATATTTAATCTACGTTACTTAAGCTTTCCATATACCAAATTTTCCAAATATTCAAATCAATGACATATTTTCCTTAAACCGTTTCATATTGTGGATAATTTTTGTATGGAAAGCTTTAACACGGGCAAAATCCATAACTTTCAATTTTTTTAGGGACACCTGATAAGTGAAATTCTAGTTGCACCTTTAAGCAAATGCTTTAAATTTTTTAAACCTGTTTTATTTTTTTTATTTTTTTTCAATGTGTTTTTAAAACAAATATAGTTTGAGAATCCAACTATTACCTGAATACACCATTCTATACAATCGATTATGCATGACCCTGTTTTCCAGCATTTTTTTATAGATACAATTAGGCCTGATTTAATGTCTGTCTATATAGTTATAATTATAGCCATTATTGAACAAAAGAGCTTTTGTACAAGTTGCATATTAGAAATAATAATGTGTGACATGTTTATTATTATTATTTATTATCTTTACCCCGGGGTTACCCGATTCACAGCTACCGCTGTTCTTAACTCTTGCGTAACAATTAACATCAAATAAATGTTGAACCCATTACATTTTCTAGTGTCGGTTATATATTCTCTAAAATCCCCTCATTTTATATTTTGTAGTTTAAAGATTTTATCTTAAAGTACCAAAACGTTTACCTTTTTTTTTTTTAATTTTTTAGGTTTTTTCTTTTTTTAATATCTTATAATTAATGGTGTATTGTGTGTAACATGCAAGTAAATCAATGAAAACAATTATAAAAGTATAACTTCTTAACGATTTAAAAAAAGAAAAATTAATTTTTTAATATGAATTGTTTATTGCTACTTGACCCTTTTTAACTGAGTTTGTTACTACATATTGGCTACGAATATTTACATTTTTACATCAGAATACTTTAATGCCATGGTGCTATTAATACAGTTACTGCCCAAAATTTTCTATATTTTTGGGGGATCCATATACGGTGTCATCTGTAGTGATTTTTATCATAGACCTGCAATCGATTTTTTAACTGTATTTTCTACAGATTGCCCTGAAAGAGAAAACTAAGGCGATTGTGATTTGCTTAATTTCATCCATATAAAACATGTATGAATTAAAGACCACATCAGTGCTTACACGCCATAGAGTAAAAATATTTGAAATCTTGCAGAATCGCTTTAAAGTGAAGGATACGTCTGGAGAATTCTCTTATAACGTTATTTTTCCCAACTGAAATATTGAGAGAAAAGGAAGAAAAGAGCACTGTTAAAGATATGATCTCCATTCAATTACGTGTAGTAATAAGTGTCTGTTTGGACAGTAATGACTTTCAATTTCCGATTTTGTTCTTATTAGGTTGCTTTTGGTCTTGCCACTTGTCGAGGTATGTTAGGATACTATCCTTGCTGCAACATGCAAAAATCTGATTTTTGAATGATTTTTTTTCGATTTTTCAATTTTAGCAACTCACTGATAGTGCCTTTAAGAGTACTACGGTCTGTTCAATTAACTTAGATGTCGGTTTTAATCACTTTTTAAAAAATATGCCTGTGCAATCAACAAAAGAATTGTTGGGTATCGTTTGGACCAAAAAGTTTTTTACATGACAAAAGGCATGCTGGGACATTGTAAAAAACCTTCAAATCTATTGAAATCGGGGTATTTCAACGCGTTTTACGAATAGGTTTGGTACCATTAGTAATTACATTTTGTTGGAGTTCTCTTTAGAACTTCACTTTTGTTAGGTAGTAAAGTTGCCTTCGGAGTTATGATTATGATTAATATTGTCCGCCACTGGTATGGAAAGGAATAATGCCACAACTTTGGGTTTCAACAGGATCAATCTGAACCGTTTGTTTTTGCCACTGAATTTTTTTTCAATAGCAACAATGATATTCAGGAGTCCACAAACACGTCATTAACTTGAATGGGTAATATGATTTAGATAATCAATGAGCTATGATGGCGTTCGTTAAAATAACAAGCTTGAAAGCTTGATGGACTTGGTTAACTTACCTCGAGCGGCTTTTCCGCGAGAAGGTAAGTTTAACCAGTCATCACAGCTCGAAGCTTGTTATTTTCACGAACGCCATCATAGCGAATTGATATATATTCTCACTTATAGTATATATATTTAATAACATTTTAAAACATTTTTTTGGTTAAAACATGCTGACATTGGATTGTGATCCCGAAATAAGTTGTTCGCACTTTAACATTTCACACATTTAAAAAAACACTTGTTGTCCTTGTCACCATCCCTGACGAGCGTTACCAATACCACATGGGTTATATTGATTGCTCTGGTCATTAACCTTCCAGTATAGATGGTTTGAATTGATCCATCTTTTCTTAATACGAAGCATAGAATGACGAGTGTTTTGGGTTTATCCTTGGAGTAGGATTTGAATGAAAGAATCAACCACGCCTATACGGAATCAAGACTATTAACCCTATTCATCCCTAAACACACCTGATGTATTATATTTCGAAATATCTTTATGTGTATCGGGTGATGTCCACATTTGTGGAACAGCATTTATTTCAATGGAATGACGGCGTAAGGATGGGGAGCATCTGCAATTTTGATCTCAAGAGTTACAAAACTGACTAGTACCTTTTTTTTTTTTGGGGGGGGGTGAGGAACCTCCTATATTCAACCATGTTTGGTCAGATCACCATAACATTTTCTGGGTAGGTTTCTGTTGTTTGTTTTTTCCATTTTGTCCTTCTTGCAATTACCCTAAGGAATTGCAGTTCTGCATACCAATTTTTAGAAATGACAGTAATGAAAATACATCTGAATATCTGAATTATATCATATATTTTGTGGCTTGTAAAAAGAATAAATTGTGTCATGTCTATTTATGAGAAATCTGTTTCATGTAAAGAGCAATCAATTTTGAAAGTTCATTTAAGGTGCCCACAAACACCGCTCTATATTTCTACATACATCGTTGCATAGTTGACACCATAGAATTTGTATCTTAGTTTTGCCATCAAGTATAGATCGATCTCGCCGCTAGAAACTCTTATTGTCAAGACATTGTATTTCTAGAACTATCACCGTGACCCGCCGCGTTCAGTTTGTGGACCCCCTCTTCCGAGTGTGCATGGTATTAAAAATAACAAGCTCTAGATCTGTTATCAAAAATAACACCCCAGTAGCCTCCTCGAACCCGATTCGTAGTAGATACCACGGGAAAACAATAGATAACACAAAAGAACGCAGCCAGACTTGTCCTTACAAGAGAGCTGTGTGATTCTTTTGGTCATAACCAAATGAAATGAAAACAGACAGTACCTCTTAAAGTATTCGGTTTCAACGATGTATATATACCCATGGCATTAAGCACGCTCAACACCTAAATCAAGCAGGTCACTAATCACTAATTGTTCATATAAACATACTTTTGAAGCGCCCCTAATTCAGGAATGGGTCTGACATCAAGTTCAGAGTCACAAGTCCATATTCCACCTGGACCCTTTGTTGTCGTTTTCCAATCAAATCAGTTGTAAATTGAAATAAAATCCAAGAAGAAATATGTTTTTCAGGTTGGAACCCAATGATCTTGTTTGGTCCAGTGATGAATAACAACTTTTCGTTTGTGATTTTTTTTGAAAGCGTTATATTTTTTGAATTAATTTAATTAAAACCGGAATCGAAGTATTATTGAACAGAAAATGTATTGGTCCCCTACGTAAATTAGAAATTCACAAGTCTGTACCCAAAAAATAAGTCTCAGCTTAAAGGTCCATGGACCTGCTGAAACATACTTATAATACCACCAAAAAATGGTTTCATTATAGTAAGTATTGGTATCAATGTAAACTCTGCATGAAACATAATTGAGAAAATGTAAATTGATAAAAGTGGGCATACTATTAGTTGGTTGGACAAGCTTCAAAGGAAATTCCAACGAAAGGGAGTTATTCGCGACCTGCAGCGATGGACCGGAAGTTGACGCCAGAGAACAAAATACGCGATACGCGTAACGCGGGATGATCGTCATCGTGAAACGGAAGTTCGCGTGGCACGAGTTTTCTGACTCCATCAGTGACTTCTGAGCGGTACGTGTTGTATCATAATATGGCATAATTTTTCTTGATTTGGTGCTAAAAAATTACGATAATAATCGCTGTAATGTCGACGGGTGCACCAGCGGGCGATGGTACCGACAACGAGAATCAGAACAGAATAGCCTGTATTCAAGTTTCCAGACAAAGAAATTGACAAGGAGAGATATCTGGCGTGTGCGGTTGCGGGTAGCCCACGTGTGAGCTTGTTTATAACTTGTTACTCTGACGTCCTTAACGGGGTCAAATCCAAATCCAGCATCTTGAACGCATTCGCGAAAAAACAGAGAAGGCCCTGTCGTTTGGGTAGATTAATCCTTGAAATTATTAACACTTTCCCGTGTTCACTTGTAAAAATCTGTGTGCGATATGATCAGGATACTGTGAGGTACGAAATGTAAGAAATTAAGAAATGTCTACTCAGCCGTGTCCATGGCCCTTTCATCCTTATGGATATTTTTACAATAAGCTTAATTAGTGCAGAAATCAGAATTTATTAGGGACAACGGTCATGTGAAACCCTCATTGCACTTTAATACATTTACCTGACATTGGGGCTGTGCGTCACCAAGATTTTTTATAGCAGTTGGTCATAGTCTATTTAACACCTCTGTATCAAGTGCTTAATATGGTAACAGAATAAAGTAGGTTATTACAGATTAGGTGTGGAAGGGTATAGTATAATTATGCCAAGCCGTTGTTCAGAGATGTAACAGAGAGTAGCCATTTCTGAAATCCAAAAAAATTTGAACCGATGGCAAGGCCAAATTGTAGCGTGCATCCAGTGAAGCTCCAGGGAACGTGATTTTAGGTACAAGACCCCTTCTCTAAAATAAAGTTTGTACTAAAACCCTGGGTTTTGAATGACAGTTTGAACCTTTCTCATTAACACTTTGATCTCAAGAAAGTATTTTTTTTTTTTTACATTTCCAGAATTTTTTTTATTATTGGCCAGAAATCAAAAATTACAGTAAAGTACATCTATGGTTTTTAAAATACAAGGCATTTCTATATTTGTGGCCAAGTACCAAAGTGATATAAAGTTAAATTGGCCATACAGCTCGTGAATTCATCTTTAAATTAAATCCCCCTTTTTTTTTTTTCTGTATGTAGGTTGTATATTGTTGTAATAATTGGTTATTACTTCGGAGGACTTTTGCATACGTTCATGATTATGCTTATATAAATCCATGGTTACCAAATAAATAATCATTGAAACAAAAATAGCTTTCTAAATAAGGTTTATTTAATGCTAAAAACAATAAAGTATTTTTGTAAAAATACCATTCCAAAGCTTATAGTATGGTGACATATTAGGACCCAAACAGGGCTCAAATCATTTTCAAACAAGGCGGTTCTTCGAACCACAAAGGTCCCCCGCCCAGGCATAGATAAGAACAAGAAGCAACAATTTTAAGATCTCAGGGAAGAGTGTGATGGAAATAGTGGTTCTGAACGACTGTGGTTATTCCATTGAAATGGACCTTCAAAATTTTTGGCAACTGAACTGTTGACCACACTCACCAAAGTT
>JAMKCH010008371.1:0-41799 GCA_023653785.1 Ophioderma brevispina
AAAATACATAGAAAAATATGAATAATTGATTTCTGTGTCGATTGTGTTTTTTTATTCACGGAATTGGAAGGGGACATATTGGTTCTTCTGAGTCTGAGAGACAACTGTAAGGTAACCCGTACAGTCACAAAATTTAGACTGTCGAAATACTATGTGCTGGCCAAGATCGTTGACCTTGGGATGGCTGGCCTGGGGAAGCAATATAGATCGAACATCACCTTGAGCTGTCACCTTTGTGGAAATGGGTGCAAAGGGACATTCCAAGCTGGTCTGTCGACGTTTGTGTACGGTATTGATATCTTTTAATTTTTGGATCGTTCTTTATTTTCCAATGAAACGGTAAAAGTAAAACTTGTAAAGGATTATGGTCTAGTAATTACTTTTTTCTGATTATATAATGCCGGTTTGGGTCATTAAACCATAAACCATTAGCTGATATTTGTACTTGCCCGAACAACAATCTCCTGTAAGTGCAAAAAATCCGAACGAGAATGAAGCACAAAAGGCTTCAAACTTACGTAACCTGCTTTTATATTTGTTCAAATTGGATGCAATTTAGTGTGGTGTAAATGTCAACTTTTTGATAGGTAGGCTAATCGCATTTGCTATTGCTCGCTTAACACAAGTCATATAAACTTTTCATCTCGCACAAATTTGCCACAAATACAATAATATGTACTTATTTTATTAAATACCGATGGAAATAATTTTGTCTCTCAATTAAAAATTATGTTGGGGATTTCGTTTTTCAACACTGTTCAAATGCGTGCACGAATTTAGGCTGGTTGGTATCATAGCCAACACGTGACACAAGGCTGCGGACACGAGGCTGCTGTGTCAACGGTCACATGGATCCTCAAGGGAAAATCCTGGGCAATCCCAATGAGTGTAACATGGTATAGACTCCCTGGTGTAACAGTGCTGAGTTCATGAATATTTAATTAGCACTATACTCTATGCCTAAAAGTTTATCGTGGGAACTTTACAGGATCAACTTTGAGGGCTTCTAATCATAAAATTAGGTCAGAAAGTGACTATATTTAGCCAAGAGCTGTAATAATATACACACACAAGCATTTTTGGCTCGACAGAGTCAGACTTTTATTAGGAACACATTGAGTAAGTTGCATGTGCAATCAGAGAATTGAACCACGGCCGGGTTGATGTAGATCTTTCCATGGTTGTCTCAAAGAACGTTAGCCCTCAGAAACAGCCTTTTCACTTACTTAATCATCTGATCCTTGTTTCTAAAGCGTTATATTAGAAAATAATACTCTTTTTTATTAACATTTGGTGAAAACAAGAGAAAACAGTGAAAAATAACCAAACAAAGGGACCTATATGCTTCCCTAAAAAATGATGCAAATCTACTTTGTCCACGGCTAGCATTAGCAGAGGAACCATGGATGCAAATATCTCCACCATAAACATGTTTAAGACCCTCCTGGCCAATAATACGCTCAAATTCCAAGGGCTGGCTGGTTCTAGATTTTTCTTTTTTCAGTTCTCCCTACGCACTGCAGCATTATTTACGGCTGATTTCCTGTTTCTGTTGATGACCATTCTCTTCTCCTTGCCCCTTTGTAGAGTCTTGCCATGTTCCACCATAATTTTTTTTTCTCGCTTTTCCCTTGATTGCCATCGTTACTGGGAACCCTACTTTGGAGGGAACTGTACCCATTCACGATGAACGATGGTCCTTAAAACCCCAGAGGCAGTTCAGTAGAATATGCCATTGTAGGATCAACGCCCAATGCCATTATTTGAAAGTGCGTTTTTAAAAACCAAATTCCATATTTGATACGAGAGAGACGGGTTAAGGGGATTTAGGTCATTTCATTTTGAAGAACAAATTAAGTGTCATGGTTTCCAAGTACTTTTTAAGCATTACATGTGAAGCAAATTAATTACATCTGAGGATTACGTGGTGCTCAAATCCATAAGAATTACAATGGTACATGTTTCTCTGCTATTTGGCAAGCGTGGACAAAGTAGGTTGCAGCACTTTTAGGGAATAGTCATTGTGTTTTGTGATTTTTTCAACCGTTTTCTTTCTTGGTTTCACCATATGTTCAAAATAAACATATTTTAATAATATAAAAAACTAAAACAAGGAAAAGAATTGATTAAAGTAATCAAAAATTGGTCCGTTTCTGGAGGGTAACGTTCCTTTCTGAGACACCCTGTACAACGCATCATACAGGCACATTCATAACCCAACAACATCACTCGGGGCGGGCGCAAGGACAACAATATAGCCCGCCATCCACCCACGCTTCCCACGTACTCAGGTACTGATATCGCTAATAACACACTGCACTCTCGAATCTCATAATGACGAGTACCGGACACACTGCGAATTTTATTCACTGAAAATGCGATTCCCGCAACAAAACACCTCCAAAATGACATTTACACACCAAAATTTTCAAAATCCCTTTCCATGAGTTTCATCCATAAATATCACAGCTTGCAGAACTGATTTTCAAGAGCATCAAGCCCGCCATAAAAATTAGTAGGGCGTAAACTGCGGGCAAAAGCGGCAAATTCTTCCCCGCGATGGCAAAGGCTCTATTAATTACATTAATATGCCAAAATCACAAACTTTTGAGGTAATCGGGGGGATAGGCTGTGGATCACAAACATACCCACCCTTTATTTAAGATATATGAGACAGAAAAAGTGCATCTCAATTTTTTGTTTTCGACTGAGTTGTTTGCATATTTAGATGTGCGTACCATGTATGAAATCACACCTGAGTGATTAAGCCAAAACGCTGTGTTTATGTAATAAAAGTAATATTTTAGAACAGGGGTCGGCACAGCCGAAAATTCAAGCATGCTTTCCTATGGAGTTGCAGGGAAAGCAAGCCGCATTAAAACTATGTTTTTTGGATTCTTTTTCCATTGGGTTGTCCAATAAACCTTCCACACCTCTTGGTAGTGTTCTACAAACAATCCACTACAAATTTAGAGTCAATTATTATCCCCCAGAACAATCTCCTATCCCCCTTTAAGAGTGCCAAAATTATAAAGCATAAATCAAACAGAACAATGTAGAACAGGATTAAGACAGAAAAGATATTTATAGAAATCAACAACATTTACAAATGTCTTAGAGTAAAATTGAACAGAATACAGAGGAAAGGGTCCGGACAGGTCAGTGGAAAGGTTAGCCTTAAAAATACATCAACATTTCAAGATTTGTTACAATATTGGAATTATGTGCATTAATGATGGATTGCATTAATTTTAGACTTGCTGTGTTTATACCTACAATAATGTGTTCTAATTACCATTACAATCAATTTAAGTTTTTTTTGGCCATTTGTTCTGTGGCACTGTGATACCAACATTTGCTTCCTAAATAAGTGGGCAACATCAGAACAATTAAAGCTTTTAAATACTAATATTTTTTCAAGGGTACCTAAATATAAACAAAAGAGGCGTTAAAAAAATCATGATATGATACCTTTAATTAACAATGTAGTCATGACTATTCCTAATGGCAGCTGAAATTGTTATTTATAAATAACATTTTTCTGAACATGGACATTCTCTTTTGGTAAAAAAGACATATGCGTATAGACCGAGAACAAGGTATTACTTGTTTACAATGGTGAGTTCTATATAAAATATTGCCACCTATCTCCCGTATTTTCTGCATTTGTTTTAATATTTCTGGCAAAATGTGAAAGATAATTATTGTTAGGAAATGACCTTGGTGATACCGTGATAGCAGCCACAGAGCTAAAGGCACTATCAGTGATTCGCAGTGGCGGCGCCTGGGGCATGGGGGAATTTCCCCCTATTTTTTCTTCCCCCCCCCCCCCCCAGTTTGCCTCCCCTGGTCAGAAGAAAATGACAGATTTCTGGAAAAATCAGCGATTTTAGGCTTGAATTACCAAATTTTGGCAAAAATCAGTGATTTTGGACCACAACTGGTTAAAAATCTCAAAATCGTTGTAGATGTTTTACCCAAAAAAGTTTCACTTTTGTCCCAAAATTTTACTTACCCAACCCCCTTCCCAGCAGAAAAAGATGTCTGGCACCTCCACTGGTGATTTGCTAAATCAGATCATATTAAAAAATCAAACATAATACTTTTGCATGTCTGTAACAGGTATAGGCCTAGGTATCCTAACATACCATGCAAGTGATAAGTCCAGAAGTAACCTAACAAGGCCAAAATCGGAGAGTGTAGCCATTACTCTCCATACAGACACTTAAAACAACACATAGTTGAATGGAGATTCATATCTTTAAACACTTCTGTTTTGTTCCTTTTCGTCAATTTTTCAGTTATTTGGTTGATCTGTAAGAAAATTTCTGTCTGTAAACAGACAGAAATTACAGCACAATGGCCTATGAAACCGTGGAAAACAAGCAATTGCTCATAACACAAAACCACAAGATTGGGATCAACTCAAATTTTGTGAGTAGGCCTAAGCTTTTCTCAAGGATATCTAGTGAACAATGAATAAAACAGAAGGTACTGGAATCATGAAATGCACCTTTAATCTGACATTTTATATGCATGTTTTGGTGTAACATTGTAATTTGCTCTGAACAATCTTACCCTAACAATGGCATCAATCAAACCAATTTGTCATGCTCTCCATCAAACCAATGATAAATATTTAGCATTAAAACACTGGACCAATAATAATAGAGCTAGTGACCAGTACAGTTGGGGTGGTAAAGCTCATGCCACTTGGGGGCAGCAGACACACTTTTATTTTAGTAGCAAATAGGAAATAGTATTAACCACAAGATAATTAAACATACGATGAAAAGGCAACTTTCTAGATCAAGATCATAAAAACAAATGGGTCGATAGATCATTTCCCCCCCATAGATTCTGCAATTGTAAGAATTTCACAATTTTTAGGTGACATTTTTAATACTCAATACCTAGTGTATGAAAATTAGCCAGTAGTAAATTCCACTAAACTATCTGGACACCAAATTTTTCAAATTTATCTGGAAATTCTATGTTTCTAGGAAACGCCAGGATATAGTGGATTTATTCACATGCAAAAAACTGATAATAAAGAACAGTTATGAAACTTGGAACTAAACCTAATGGGACAAATGAAGAAGAAATAGTACTCTGAATTCTGCTAAAGTCAAGATGACCATTGGTAGTGACCAGTGGGCTATGATATCACACGTACATTTATTTCGCCGATTGTGTAGTGATGATATAAAATGTGTGTATTTTTCTCCCCCGCAGCCAATGATATTCAACTGCGGGCGTTCGCTTCAAATCTCTGGCATAACTGGACTCAAGCACATATTTGGGATGTACCCAATAATCCTATTAATGCTATTGATGTATCACACATACATTTCTTTTTCTGTGTTTATTAAAACTCCTAAAAGTGATTTTTTATTTTTTTTTGCTGAGAAAAGTTTTTTTGCATGTTTTGTGTTGCCTTGCTGTTTTTGATACTTCTTACTAAAATCAATTCAACAAGAAACAATAACTGCACACATATATACAGTATAACATTACAAATGGTCATTTTCTAGTCTTATTCCATGCAAAGTAATCAGGGAGGCTTTTGCATGGAATAAGACTAGAAAAACCATTTGGAAGCAGGCCTAAGGGCACGTGTGGGTCGCATTGATTTGAGCACTACTTCCCCGCAATCCAAAGGTCCGTGGGTTCGAGTCCACTGTGGCCAACGTGTTGTGCCCTTGAGTAAGGAGCTTTACCTAATTACTCTCTCCACCCAGGTGTAACTGGGTATCCATCATTATCAATGCCCTGGGAAAGTAACAGACGTCGCTGGCGTGATGAGTGGCGAACCCCCCACAGCAAACATATTACGGAGGAGTCTGGCCCCAAACGCTAACGCTCAAGGAAAGAAAGATGGGCACTCCGCGCACGGCTTGCTCGAGATTTTTTAAGCAGGCCTTAAATGATCAACGATAGATTTCACCTTGTGTTCCTAAAAAATCGAAAATACTGATTTTTTGCCCGATGTAAAACTTTCCATAAAACATATCCCCATCTGAAAGGATTAAAGCATTATAGCACATTTTTTGAAGAGCGCCCCGAAGTTTTCAAAATTGATATTTTTGGGCACAGTCTATGTTGGTATTGTCTAGAAAACTACGCCTGCAAACGAGAATGCTCAAATTGCGTATTTATCATAAATGAGCGATTTTGGTAATTAAGAATGGGATCCTAGATTGTACTTAACACGAGCGGAAATGCTCAGGTTTTGTCCATCCGTGATGAACTAGTCGCCACCAGCAAATAACTTGACTTGCCTTGCCTGAACCACTTAGAGAGCGCTATTTCCGGCTTATTTCATATTGGAAGGCCGTTTCCAGTCAGCCGTTGAATTATTATCATGATCCCTATATATATTCTAGTTAACAAAATTCCTTCGTTTGCGACACCTAGACATTGTAGAGCTTAACCATTTCACGGTAAGGTTTACTAGCCAGTTACCAATGCAAACCCGGGTTAAAAATCTCAATTTTTTTGAAAAATTGGGGGCGATCTTCACAAAAATGTGCTAATTATTGCTTTAAGCTGAGAAATTTTTCTTTGGTACGACAATTGTGAAATTTCTATTTAGTGTATAGGAAGCCAATACAAAATTTAGCTTATGTTTAATTGAAATATAAGCAATCCCCTTTTCTTTCTGTAAGCCAATCCAAAGTAACTGAATCGATTGATTGTCTAATCTTATAGGAAATTACTATTATGACACAATATTTGGGTGTCTCTCTCGTTGCACCTTAAAGGATATTAACCCCCTGAGGTTTCACCAGAGCCGATTTGATTGGGTAAATATATAATCCAATGTATAACCAATCAAAGACTTTTCATAGACGTGCTAATAGCTTAAAAGGTGTGTAAAGATATAGATGACTGGGGTTGACATCAAGTACAAACACAAGTTAGCACCTGGTCTAACTGATATTTCGAGCTGCGTAAGTATGCCCATACATTACAGCATTCATAAGCCTTATCACGCCTGATGGCGGCAAAAAAATTTTAAAAGCACAAGCCCTTCAGATCTCACGCATAGTGCCGGGCAGTGCTTTGTTCGTTCCCCGGCGTTTGACGTCACATGTCAACTCACTATATAGAAGGTCTATTTTGATTGGTGACTCCGAGGTATATCACATGATGTAATATGCATGTAACGATCCCATCAGTGATACTGTAAGAAAGTTGGTACACCTCGGGTTGAAGGGGTTTGATAGGGTTGGTGTGCATGCATCTTTGATAGAAACTAAGATTAACACTGATCTAACCAAACACACATTAGTAACATGAGGCAAGATATTGATGCTTCTATTCACTTGCTTTTTTGTATATACCCCCTCATGCAAACATAATTTTAAGTTCTTGGGTATTTTTTGGGAACTGATCTATTTAAAAATGAGAAGTAAAAAAAATAATAAATTCCTTCAATCCAGAAGCAAGCATATAATGTTGTGCAATTGAAGCTGATGGATAGTTTACATTAAATGGTTTCTCACTGGCAAATTGTTAATAATGAATCATACATTCAATGGTATGAGAACTTGTCCAAATGTTCATTTTTATTGTAACTAAATTAATATTTTCACTATTTGTATAATGATCCAGTTGTTAAGAACACTATCATCCTAAGTTCTAACCCTTATTTGACTGTCCCCCCGTCAATGTCCGTAGAACTTTTCCGACAAAATCCGAACTACCATGACCTTATAATAAGCTAATGATAATATGGCCCTGCGCTCAATAATCCCTAGATCTGTTAATGTAAGATGGCTTGATACACAAGCACTACCCAACCCATAAAAACATACAAAATGTTACAATTATTCAATATAAATGATAACGTGATACATTGACAATGATTTTTGTTGAATGTTTGTGTATATAATGTCTCTATTTATAATTTAACTACCATTCTTATTACTTTTCATTAACGAATAAATATGTCAAATAAAATTACTTGTTTAATCCGAAAAACCTAACGTTGTCCCATTGTATATATAAAGCCGCATCACAAATGTTAGTCCTTGATCTGATCAACTTTGAAAGCACTGATCACTTTGAAACGTTTGAACTCTGGTCGTATTAATATTTACAATCATAAATCACAATATAGACTAACGACTCGTGTCAAAAACCCTCATTTTCTGGACATTTACAGAATTTATTTGTTACCTTTGTAAAGCGAATTAATTGCAGAAGTTTATTCATCACATATTGTAGTATGAATGAACAGGAAATTATTGACACTTATTTTGTTAAAGGTAATGTTCCGTCAACTATGATGTCATAACATACTAACATTATGGTTGGGTTAAAGGGATCAGCAGTGATAATGCGAGAAAATAAACAAATTTGATGTATTTTTCTAGCTATAAATCGAAGATAACTATGTCCAATTTCTATAACCTACTTTAATGTTGGAACAAAAAAACACCAATAGTGAAAAAATGAAGTATTGTCATACTGTCGCCCGCACTATAGACATACAGCGTGACGACACATCTTCACTCAATACTGATGGCTGGACAGAACAAAGATCAATATTTTTGTTTGAGTTCAAACTGTGCCGTCACCGTGCACATATTACGATTACAAATCTGGAATATTCACCATCACATGGAATGGCTTTTTGATCTCAAGTCAGAATTTGTATACGCACTTATAGAAATTACAGAAATCATATACAAAGTCTACTGGCCCCCCTTTTTTTTGTCTTTAATACATGATTTTCCAGCCAACCATTTGCAGGTGATGTTAGCATATCTATGCCATAACAAAAATACCAAAATACAATTTTTGATGATTTTTTTCTCTGGCCAGCAGAAGATTAATCCTGCATTGACCAAACCCTCATGCAGTGTTACCAGTTCTTATTGTGTGTGTACAGCCCTACATTGTTTACATACACTGTTCACTTACTGGTACTGCCTGTTGACTTCAAGATCTATATTTTCCATAACATGGCCATGGTCGTGAATGTACATACCCTACTTGCACCACTAAGTGATCGTGACATTCCCTGCTTGCACTAAATGAGACTAGTCCTAACCTAAAGGGTAGCTATGTAACAGTTTTTCTGATTGGGTTGGGGTCGATTGCAAAATTTTGCTGACAATTAAAAACTGTAGAATGACTTCTATAAGCCATTTATATCCAAATAATACTTCCAATGTTATAATATACAATTTGTGGTACAGAATGACTTGTTTGTAAATGTATATTTTAACAGTGATAGCATGGAACTATTTTCATCAGCAGACTAATATTTCATGTGTGGTAAACAGCACCACTTTGTGCAGCAATGTATGACGGTATTACTACACACTAGTGATTTGGCCTTTGCACTAGATAGAAGTTCCCTTTACAAAGGGAAGTATGGTAATACTGAAAAAGCTTGGTGTTCATGTCAATGGTGATTTTCTACTTCAAAATAATACCAGCATGTATCAGAAAGTAATCATGAAACTGAATGTCTTTTGTTTCCACAATAAAGGTTTGATCATTCCGATGAGATGCCTTGTATAGTATTCATTACAATATAGTGATACAAAACTCAATTTTTTTTTCATTTCACAAATTGTGCACTAAATGCAGAAGATTGTCATTTTAAGACTCGTCTTGTTTCAATCAATGTTTTGGATCATCAATCACTTCTTGTCCCTTAATACCTGTGTGCTAGTGATATGCGGTCATACTGTTTTAATATGGGGGGGGGGGGGGTATGGGTTTGGTGCAAGAAAATTTTACCTGAGGGGGGTATCGCCCCTGAGGCATCGCCTCCCTGAAAAGTGGGGAATTGGAATGACTTCATTCCTGGAAATCTTGATATTTGGAGGGAAAATTGAAATTTTTGTCTTTAATCAAAAAAAATCATAAAGAATTAAAGGGTAATTTTGAAATCCTAGGGGAAATTTTTGCAATCTTGGAGGGCAATTTGGATTATATTCCCACCTTTTTCCCCCCAGTAAATTGCAATTTTTTTCCAGCCTCCCGAGTACATTCTAAGGGACCAAACTAAGACCGCGGTCACACGACAATAAATTTCGTCCGTTGTGTCGTAATATTTCTTATTGTGGTACTACTGTCATAAGTTACGACGGTCCCCGGTCACCCGGTGAGATTATTGTTAATTGCGTCGTATACATTTCTGGACACACGAGCCCGAGGTAAACAAACCCGGTTTTCAGTGTGGGGGCGTAACATTGTAGTAAACTACTAAATGCGGTCACACAGCGAATTTGCCCAGTAAATTAGCGACAGTAACCCAATGGTAGAAAGTGGCCCAACGACGGAACTTTAATCATCGTTAAGTTATTACTACAGTACTATGGTACAACGACGACATGTCGTCTTAAGTTGCGGTCACAAGCAGCCTTTATTGTAAGTACTTCCAAAAAACAACTTGTTGTACTATTGTAGTAAACTACGAAAAAAGGCCTGTTGTGTGACCCCGTCTAAGTTCTGAAAATTTTAAGTTATGACCAGGGGGGAAGGACGCCCGCTGTTGCGATACTATAGTTTGGGCATTTTGGTCGGGTTGCCAGGCTCTTGTGGAGCTCTATGGACAAAAAAATCCCTAATCTGCATTAAAATAGGTCCCTATTGATTCCCTCCAAAACCGCGTTGATGAATTCCATTCATTTTTACCATACGTCAAGACATCATTTAAAAGGCAATTTTGTTACTGCAACTTTAGTTCATGAGAAGAAATGTGGAGAAAAATGGATTTGAAAATTCAATTTTTGCGCCATGTTTTCCAAAATCGCTGACTGCTGAGAACATTATTTATTCAAATTTAGTCTCATTGCTCATGTATATGGGTCCTACCACGCCTATTGACTCACGAGTGTCCGAGCACGAATGTATACAAACGCACACTAGACTACGGCGCTCATGCAAACACCACTATACCCGACGTATTGAACAGATCTGGGCTCATATCTCAAACCACATTTTGCTCAAATTTCCTTCCAAGAGACCTGAATTTTGTTCAGAGTTTGATGATCGCATTTTTTTTTCGGTGAGTAAACGTATAAGATTCATTTTATTGGTGTGGCCTTTTGCATTAAATTTTCCACAGTTATGACAGAAAAATGGAAAACGTATCAATGGAGCCTTTAACACCATAGAATCTATATACATGGTTTACTCTGGGCCATATGTTTTATAATAGAGTGCTAATTTTCCGAGGGATGCCAAAATAAATATGCCGACCTTCCCCCACTCGGCCAATGACCCAAAAACAGCTAGCACAAAGTATTATAACCTCATTCATAACCATCAAAGTTGAGTAAGTCAAAAAGCTACCATATTTTTATGCCAAAATATTTGTGCAGTTCTGATTTTTTTTGTTTATCCATTATCTAGTTTCATACTCTCTCCTTTTCTCTATTTATTCAAAAAGCTCAGGGCCACTTCTTTGAGCTTGTGGGATGCTCCTATAAGAGCAGGATGCATGTATTTAACATGTATATTTGAGTCTTTGGAGGGGACGGTCATACACAGAGGTGACATTATAAACAGATTGGTAAAACCTGCGGTCCATTATAAGCATATCAATGAATGACTTCCTTTGGTGTTTTAGCGTCTTTAAATAAGCCTTTTCACCATTACAATGCAACATGCTCAGAATCAGATCACTCCTCCATTTAATGGGAGATAAACAATAACACCCTCCTCATAGAACAGTCAATGTGAGTAAAATTCTTTGGGAAATCCCCATAATTCTTCTTGTCATCGGTAATATATTTTACTATATCAGGTATATCATTAGCAGTGGTGTCAAATACACTTTGTCATGGAATTAATCAAATAAAATGGTAATCAAGGAATGAGACCAAGCATTTTAAATCGCAAATTTCACTTATTACATTGGAAACTACAGCAATCGTCTAGGTTTTGTTTATCTCTTCATATTATTACCCAACCTCTTATTGTCCAATACCTCTTGAGAGTCTCCTAGAGCTTATAAAAGTCCGCAGGCCGCGACAAATATATTTCTAGCTTGCCGATCGGGAAACCTCATAGAGAAAACTGCTTGCACGAAACAGTGAAGAACAATGGCCCGAAATTACTGCGATTCTTCAGCGGGAAATGAGCTCCGTACAGGACAGGCCCTCCGCTGGTCTGAACTGCAGTCGGTACCGCGGTGAAAAGACCCTGTGATTAAAAAACGGTCCGGGAAATTTCCCAAGCCAGTCTAAGCCTTCAACTATAACTGATCTTTCATGACATTTCAGCTCATGACCACAGGTAAACACGTCAACCCACGTGTAATTTCTGGTCACAAATTTGCAATCGGTTAAGATTCTCTGAGATGCCTAAACTTGAGTTCTAATCATTTGTTTTGTGTCAAAACAATGATTACACACGTGGGCTATGCCGCCGGGGTTTCACCGTCCGGCCAGTTTGTATTTTTCAGCTAAAATGACGTTTTCTCAATAAAAATACCTGATGATATATTTAGATTTCAATCTATGTTGTCTTTTCTGAACTGATTTTTTTACCCAAATAATTCAGATTTAATTACTGTTGTTTATTTTTGTTTTCACTTCAATTAACATATGAATGGAAGCTATGTCACATAGTTTTTTGGTTTGATCCATTTAATAGATGGGGGTGAGGTAATTGCTTATTGGAAAATTTACTGAATCAGGAAAGAATTTTCAGCGCTTTTTTTGGCGCGGAAATACCAATTGATCCGTGCGAGAATCGCGCGTGAAAAGCTTGTTTTCTAAACGCCGATCACCGGACAAAGGAACTCAATTGAGGTGAATAATTTCATTATGTTGGAAGCTGTTCCGGCAGAAAAATCGTATTCGGATTCCAGGAAATTTACATTTTTTCCCGCCCTGTTTTAGATTGCGAAATAATATGTGACGAGCCAAGATCGTTGACTGGGGACCGGCTGGGACGGGGAAGCAATATCGAGCGAAAAAACCTTGAGCTTTGTGGAAATGGTGCAAAATGGGCATCCAGCTGGTATGTCGACGTTGTGTATATAAGTTAAATATCTTTAATTTTTGTTGTTCATTTTTTTCTGAATGGTAAAGTAAAACTTTAAGGAAATATGGTTAGTAATTACTTTTTCTGATTACTCTAGTGACTGCTGGAAGTAAAGTCAGTAAACATACACCATTTAGCTGATATTGGACCCGGGATTTGGACTTGACCGAACGGGCACGACTACCCAATGTTTTACTTGCCCGAAAAAAATTTACTAGTCCGGATATCGGACAGGCCGATTGTCGCGCCTGGTCGCTTGTGGAAAGAAAGGACTTCCATCAACCAAGTAACACATACTGGTATGAAACTGGTGAGTATCTCCCAACTGGAGCTGAACTCATCATGGGCTGAATAGCGATGCCTCAACAGATTGAGACCAGAATTAGCCGATCTAAGGATTCCTCGCAGAAGTGGGCTAATGGAAGAAGATCAGGACATACCACAGGGACATGGAACATCTCTTGGTCTGGCCCCCCCCCCCCCTTTTTTTTACTGGAGGCTAAACAATGCCACAGACAAGGACCTGCGGAATTCAGTGAACGCAGCCAGACGTTGTACCGTCTCTGGCTGGACCATATTTGAGAACCACTGTGTGGGACATGATAAGACGAAGATTTATTACCAAGTGCATCATGATCTGTATGTGAAAAGGCTTAATGAATGAATGTAAATGGAAGACAAAGCATTACAAACTAGTTTTATTGGAATTCTCCAGAGTGTAGTGGAGTTACATGGAATTGAAATGTAAGAATATGACTTCAAGTCACAAATATACAAACTATGAATATAATTATACTAAACAGAAAAACATGGGACCTTATGCCAGCTTAAAATCTGGGTGGATTACAATCGGGGCTAACATTCCCTTGTATAATTAAGTGGGGATAATCCTCCACCCCTGGGATTCTGCCTATCAAAGACATGTCAGAATGTTCAAAGTCAGGAAAAACATCCAAAAGTTGAGGGCTCTTCATCTACACACCTGCAGCATTCAGACTCATTTGCGTCCTTCAATATAATGACGAGTTCTTGGAAGTTTTTCTCACTAACTTTTTATTATGTCAGACAAGACTAAGCTTTTACATTTTGGCTTTTGACCAATTTACAGCATGCAACCACACCCGACTTAAGTAATATGTTGAAACTCAACTGCATCTGTAAGAGAGTACTAGAGGAGAGAAGACATAAAATCTAATTCAAGTCTTGGTCAAATTCATCAGGCAAAGTTGTCAAGCTGTTGACAGGATTGTAGCCAGGTTATTTTAGTCCTGGGTGGAATTTGATGAACATTTGACTTCTTCACAATTCTGACCAAAATTATCAATATTGATTATAAAATTCATTAAAAATGTACATTTTCTACTCTTTAGAAATTGCTGTTGACTGGTGGCAGACGATGGCGGCCAAGCCTTATTCAATAGGGCAACTCGCCAAAAAGAGATATATATTACAGCAAAACAGTCTGGAAACTACAAATTGATTCAGGCACTTTGATGTGGGCCAGTCATGAATATTGCAATGACCCCTATACGACCCCATCCTCGCCCGTTATTCATATATAAAACTTTAAAATAACCCTTACATTGGAGTTGATTCTTCAGCTCCAACAACTTTAGAATAAGAAATTATTGCTCGATAACATAACAATTTCAGGATTTTTCATGAAAATTTTGGGTTTATGCAGGAGGGGGGAAGGTCAGATTTATTTGGCATCCGTCGGCAAATTAGCACTCTATATAAATACCCAGTAAACGTGTATATAGATTCTATGGTGTTAAAGGCTCATGATACGGTCATTTTTCTGTCATAACTGTGCGAAAATGGTTTACTGCAAAAAGTCACACCCATAAAACGAATCTTATACGTTAACTTCACGAAAAAATGCGATCAACTATGACAAATCAGGTCTTGGAAAGGAAATTTGAGCAAAATGTGGTGCGATATGAGCCAGATCCTGTCAATGCGTCGGGTATAGACCAGTTAACATTGTTTACGTTCTGAGTCGGTCACGTGACCCGGAAGTTGCTGCTCGCAGGCAAAACATTAGCGGTCACTATATACCGCTGTATAGTAGATCGGTTGAGTTTAATTTATTATCGTCATAACACGCTTTGAATTTCACCATAAATATTGTTCTAATTAATTATATTTACTGCCCTGCATAATCAACAATGCCAGAGAGTTGTTGTTCCGTCGGTTGCGCTAATTGAAGGACTCCAAAAGGCGAAAATCGACCATTTTTGGTATTATTTTTTCGTGTCAGTTCTCAATTACCCCAAGCCTAGGCATAGCTAGGTCTGGTCTTGGGCTTGGGTAGGCCTGTCACTATCATGCCTAGCTAGGAGTAGGAAGCTAGGAATGCTAAATAATAGAAAATAAAATGTCACAGGATGTAGTTTTGACCAATCAGTGAACAAAGACTATGTAGTCGGATTATAAACGGAATATTGACTGTTCTTATATCGGGTGATGAATGGAGATTATCGCTCCCTCGTTGGCCTAGCATACCTGACCTACTATCTATGTAGGCCTAGCATACCTGGCCTACTAGACTATGTAGGTCTAGCATACTATGTAGGCCTAGCATACTATGTAGGCCTAGCATACTATGTAGGCCTAGCATACCTGGCCTACTACACCTCGGGGTGATAGCTATTTTAGGCCAGGTATACTAGTGCAACTCGGGAGCGATAATCTCCATCATCACCCTCATGACCAGTCAATAGTTGTTAAATATTTAACAGACTGTCGATTTGGACAGTACATAATATGTGGAAGTAAACAAGTTCTAATCAGGGAAACCTGACAGGTTATGTAGTTACCCAGCTGTAGGCCTCAAGTTATGCAGTTTGCGGTTAAAGAATCTGTCAGACTTTGGAGACACACACCCAGGCATCCTTCACTGCACTCTTGTCATTCGGGCCTTCTGCCCGCGTGAACCAGGGCAAGGATGAACAAACAAATGGGAGTTAGGAACTTGGTAAAAGAAGCACTTATTCACATAACCCGATACAATAGTAATTATATAAGCATAAGGGATCGGATGCCTTTTAAGAATAGTGCGTGAATGGGCTTGGGGTGGGATGAGGTAGATAACATGTGCCGTAGTGACAGCGATCGGCAATTTTTTTGTTAGTCTTTAGACACAGTAGAACTAACTCATAAGGATAGGTAATTGTCCTCAGAAGATTTGTTTTCAGTCGCTCAGTACTCTCTGCGTTTTGTGTTCAGATAATCTTTAACATAGTCCATTTAGGTCCCATCTTCATCCGATAAATATCTTGAAGAAAAACGTTTGCGAAAACTTCCACCACATACAGATGCTGAGATTACACGCCTGTCAAGCACTGTTTACTATGCTGGGACAGCTGTGACATCGAAATGTTTTGCCTGCGAGGCTGCGCGCGCATCGTATTTACAATTGATGCTGACGTCAGATGTTAACTGGTCTATACGTTGTGTTGCATGAGTGCCATAGTCTTGTGTGCGTTTGTATACGTTCGTGCTCGGACCTCGTGGAGTCAATAGGCGTGGTAGTACCCCATATACATGAGAATGAGACTAAATTTGAATAAATAACATTCTAAGCAGTCTTGGGATTTTTGAAATGGCGCGAAAATTGAATTTTCAAATGCATTTTTCTCCAAATTTCTTCTACGAACTAAAAGTTCGCAGTACAAAATTGATTTAAATGATGTCTTCTTGCCGTATGGGTTTATGTGTTAAAGGTGCAACGAGAGATTCTGAGGCACCCAAATATTGTGTCATAATAGTAATTTCATATAGATCAGACACTCAATAGACTTCTTACCTTGTATTTGGCTATAGAAATGTCTTAAAAGAGAGAAAAAAGGTGATTTGGATTTGCTTATATTTCAATGTAAAACATAGGCTGAATTTTGTATTTGCTCCTATACGAAATTAGAAATTTCACAATTTTTGTACCAAAGAAACATTTTTCAGCTTAATCCTTTAAGATGGGGATATTTTTGATAAAAAGCTTTACATCAGGGCAAAAATCAGTAATTTTGATTTTTTTAGGGACACCTGATATGTGAAATCTCTCGTTGCACCTTTAAACTAATGAAGACATCTAAATTTGGGATTTCTTGGCTGCCACCACCTGAGTGGTCATTTCCACCACTGCCCAGTGTAGCTTTATCCCTTGGATTTGAAAGGCACTATCCAGCCTTTAAAAAAGACCATAAAGCAATAATTTTTTGAGATACACCATTTTTCTTTATAATGGGCCCATTTGAATGGAGTCAGTGTGGGTGCAAGCCATTTAACAAGGACAATTCACAATTTGAGGTAACAATATGTGAAAAGTACAAGATTGGTTGTAATGATCAGTCAATTACAAAGAGAGTCATCTCTCTAACTGAGGTAGGTCTTATACTGAAATCAAATATACATTCTTTCCACTTACAACAAGGAAACCTTTACAATATTAATAGGCTCCTATTGTATTTAAATAAAGACGAGTGTCATTCATCTTGATTTTCGCTTTTGCAGCAAAGGAGGGGTGAACCTGTTGTCCTTCTGGACCACCATTGCTGTGTGTGCACACCATATGTCTTTCATGCATAGTATTACAGTATTGTTGGCCTTGCCTATGTGCCATTCTACTTTCTGAACTATCTTGATTATAGTAATGAGTGGATATGAGTCAAAATTAATGAAATACCTTTAAATTTTTGCAATTTCTTGATATCAGATTTGGTGTCTAGAATATTATTATTTCCCTTTATGTTACATTTTGATTAGTCTCTCCCCTTCTCTCTTCCCCTCCCTCTCCCTCTCCTCGCCCCCTCTCTAATTCCTCTGTCTCTTAGTTTTAGTGAATCAATTTAATATTTGTAGATCAATACCGTTATAACATTCCACAAAACACTACAACTTCTTCTGTGTCCAAACTTCATGGAGTGACCACAGTAGTTCATCTCAAATCTTACAATATTTTATTTCATTTGGACGACGGCAGAGAAAATGTGGCTTATTCGAGTTACCGAATATTTGTAAAGCAGTCTCTGTTGTCTATGTGGCACTGTATAACCCACTTCTGTTGCTGCTATAAGATGTATAATGTATTTTACATTAAGCGTAACACATTCACATTTTAAAGGCACTAACAATGATTTTCGGTATTCTTATCTGCTTCATAAATTACACAGGCAGATTCATACTCATGGTGTAAAGTTGTAACCCAGAGCTTAGGCTACTTCATCATGTTCATGTGTACTCATAGCTCTACTCCAAGGGTACCCCATTGATGCAATATTGATGCAGTCCCTACAACTAAGTACATGCAAAGTACATAAGCCACTAAGTACACAATAGCTATGTTTACTTAGCAGTACCCATCCTATATTGTACTCTTTCACATATATTAGTAGAGTACCTATGCAGCTACTCAGGGTACCTTTACAGGTACTCTCCTACCAGCTGCCCAGTAGACAGCACTTGGGCCAATAGAGGGTGCCAAACATTCTGTTGTTGTTTTTCATTTTCTGATCATTTTCAAACTCGGTAACATCTATATATTTGAGTTTAGCATCACCAAATACCCCTATATATGACATTTTATGTAAAAATATTTAACACAGGAAAAAAAAAAAAAAAAAAAATTGTCAGTGACAGGGTGAACGTGATCGAGTACTGAGTTGGGGTATACTGTGGAGTGATTGACACTTCACACCCGGTAGTCTACAACATATAGGCCTAATGCTTTCAAACAAATCAATAATAGCAATAATAGCGATCTCCTCCTTCTCGATCTCGATGTACTTGTGCAGTCAAGCAGATCAACAATAGGATTTAATTGGGAATTTTTGCGGGCATTTTCTATGGCAAATATGACAGAATAAAAGTGAATCTGAGCGCTCGCTTCTCAGGTTCTACCTGCATCATATTAGCTCTACTCCAAGGGTACCCCATTGATGCAATATTGATGCAGTCCCTACAACTAAGTACATGCAAAGTACATAAGCCACTAAGTACACAATAGCTATGTTTACTTAGCAGTACCCATCCTATATTGTACTCTTTCACATATATTAGTAGAGTACCTATGCAGCTACTCAGGGTACCTTTACAGGTACTCTCCTACCAGCTGCCCAGTAGACAGCACTTGGGCCAATAGAGGGTGCCAAACATTCTGTTGTTGTTTTTCATTTTCTGATCATTTTCAAACTCGGTAACATCTATATATTTGAGTTTAGCATCACCAAATACCCCTATATATGACATTTTATGTAAAAATATTTAACACAGGTGACCAAATATTACTAAAATAATCACACAGAGTTCAAAGCTCATTTGCATGGTCCCCCATGACTAGTGGTTAAGGTACTGCATGTGTACCTAGGTGGACGATTACCCACACTTTTGCGACCAATGATGTGGTACCCATGAAAGTGGGTACTCCGCGGCTACTTAACAGGTACATCAAAGGTACTCCCATGAAGTAATTATATTTAAATAAAGTAATTTCACTCAAAAGTAAACTATGTCTTTCATAAGAGTGGAGTGAGCCAAAAATTACTGTTTTTCATACTTAATTGTCAAAAAATAGCTTAAAATTTCCCAATAAAAAGTCAACCAAAATATTGTGAAAATTTGACAAAACGTCCACTTTCTGGTGATGAGATGATTTAAAATATAGTGTCGCCTGCCGACGTGATTTGTGAATGATACTAGGCCTCATATGACCATTGACCGTGCATGAGCTTTGACCTCATAAACAAATGAGGGTTTCTGTGTAATACCCATAAACCAAGTTTGATTCCAATTAAACTTCAAATTTTCAATTGCCAATTTTTACATTTTCAGCCTATCTTACAAGTTGACCTCACATGACTTTTGACCTCATCTTAGCTTAGCTTAAGTCGAGGGGTCTCCTCGAACCACGACAGCACGCCATGTACTCCTGTCCCGCATAGCTACACCCAAATCTGATGGATCAAGTCATGTATCTTGGCTCAGCACGTCTACATAGGTGAGCGGTGGTCTCCCAGGGTTCCTTCTCCCATGCTTAGGTGTCCATATGAGCTTGGCTACTGGTTCATTGTTAGCTCTATAGCAATTCCCTGCAAATCACATCCTTCTTTTTCTGAGAGAGCCTGGGGAGATCCCTATATAACTCCTTGTTTGTAAGGTGTCATTGCCAGCTAATGTTCAGTGCTGACCTGAGCATTCTTGTGTAGCAGCCATCAAGTTCCTTGGTCAATTTTGGTGTTATGGTCCAAGTTTCACATCCATATGTGAGTACTGACTCAACAGTTGCAGCAAAGATTCTCAATTTAAAGTGCCTTGGGAGAGATGACCTCAGATCTTATTTAATGAGTTACAGGTTCTCCAGGCAGCGGCTTTGCAGACCTTGATATCTTTCTCTGAACTAGATATCCAAGCACCTAAATACTTGAAGTCGTCAACCTCCTCCAGCACAGTGCCGTTGTTTGTTATTATGGTAGCCGTTTGGTGATAAATGACATGAACTTTGTTTTAGAAGCATTCATTTTGAGTTCCAACTTTTCCTACAGATGTTTCTACCCTTAGGAGCAGATCTTGGCTTATTGGATTTCCTCAGATAGTAGTACTATATCATCAGCAAAGTCCAAGTCATTTAGTGTCACAGGCCCCACTCTTCTACTCCTCCTCTTCTCAAGATGGAATCCAAGTAACTCTTCCCGGCTGTCTACTGCAATTGCAATACGAAGTGCATAATCCAGTACCACCACAAACAGATAAGGAGCAAGTGTGTCTCCCTGGAGGACTCCAGCCTGGATGCCGAACAGCTCGGTTTCTCTGTCTGGTGAGATCACCTTGGCTCTTGTGTTTTCATACAAGAGTCCTATAGCATCCACCATTTGTTGTGGGATTCCATATGCCTTTAGTATTTGGAGCATTTTGCCTCTGTGGATGGTGTCAAAGGCCTTTCAAAAATCACTGAAGTTATTATGGCGGGAAGATTCTTGACCTTGATCCCTTCCATGATCCTTCTGAGGGCTGGTATGTGCCCAACTGTGGTCCTTCCTTCTCTGAAGCCATTTTGATTATTTCTTAGTAGTTTCTCAACAGCAGGTCGAATCCTGTTGAGTAGCATTCTGTTGAATGTCTTGGCAATTATTGAGCTAAGACTTATTCCTCAGTAGTTTCCAACTTGGCTAAGATCCCCTGATTTGGGAATTGGGACAATGTTCAACACTGATCATTGTTCAGGTTTCTCTTCCTTTAGTAAGGCATCATTGCAGAATTTTAGCACTATGTCATCCAGATCACATCTCTTTATGACTTCAGGTGGTATGTTGTCCTCTCCACTGCTCTTCCCTTCGACCAGTGCTTTCTTGGCCTTCTTGACCTTATCAACAAATGAGGTATCCCATGTTGCACCTATGACTGAAGTTTGATCGAAATCTATCAAAGTATGTGGATATTACAGGCAAATGTTTACCCTCTTCCACAACAGACAACAACAACAACATCATCAACACACTACAACAACATCATCACCACACAACAACAGTGGACAAAGTGATCCCTATGTGTCTTTCCTGCTATGGCAGGTGACACAAAAAGTAAAAAACACTATTTTAGGGCAATTAGGTGTACTTTTACAACAAAAAAGTCCCCTTTTTCTAAGCCCCTCTAAATATTGCATAAAGCCCTGAACATTGTTTACATATTCAAACAGCTTTGGGCTTAAACCTACACAAAGTCAATTTTTTTAAAGCCAGTGATGTAGGCCATGTTTGTGGTTTCTGAATTCCAAAATACAAATACAGAAGATCACACCCGTCATATCATGTCAGTGAGATTTCCTTGTTTTATACATTTAGGCCTATGCAATAAAATGGTGTAATTGATGCACAACGTACAGCATATCTCTTCTTGAAATTTGGAAGAATCCATTACTTTCCCAGCAAACACAAAACGTTCAGAAAACGTTTTCCCCAGGATCTGATTTGTTTATTTACGTTTTTGTACTTTAAAAACGTTCAGAAAACGTTCTAAAATGTTTTCTGTACATTATCGAATAAACCAACCTATTGATGTTTATTTTACAACGTTCTTAAAACATATTTTCTGAAACGTTTTAAGAACGTATTTTTACAACGTTTATAATATGTTATAATTATTTTGGTTACACTGCAGACATTTTCTGCATGGTTTTATTAAGACCTTAGAAGAATGCTTTCTAGATATTTTTAGTGCCATGATTTGCTTACATAACAATATTTTCAGTTTGTTGCAAGCTAGGTATGTTTTAGAGACATTCAGAGAACGTTTTCTGAACGTTATAAAGTAAACCAACATATTGACGTTACTTTGCAACGTTCGTAAAATGTACTTTTGAAACGTTTAAGGAATGTAATTTTTCGAGGTTTTAAATACATTATAAATTGGTTATACTATATCTGTTTCCTGTTGGTTTTAGTAAGACCTTAAAAGAACTGGTTCCAGATGTTAATTCGTAATGTGCCTTGTACTTAGGTTACTATGCGACGTGCATAAAACATCCTTTCCATAATGTTTTCAATTAAAACACATTTTGTAAAGTTTTCGTTAACGTTTTTCCGAACTTCTGTAATATAACTTGACAACTTTTTTTTTCAAATCATGTAACATTAATTTGTTTATACATTCATGAAACATTGCATAATAAATTTTAAAATCCATTTATTTGTTACCCAATAAACACAAGGCATGTTTTTGTCAAATACGTTTTCGTAAACGTTTTTAAAACGTCACCATGTGACATTATAGGGTTAGGGTTTAGGGATTTAGGGTTAAGGTACAAAGATGTCTACACTAAGCTACTTTATAGAACGATCACTTAATATTTGGAAAAATAGTCAGAAACACTCGCCTGCTAAACATTTAGACTATATAAATAGAAAATAACCTATTAAAACTCAGACGGCTAGCTGGTGTAATGGTTAAGTGTTTGGACTTCCACACGTAGAGCCCAGGTTCTACTCCCACAAGAGGCAAGTGATACAATTTCTGTCTGTCAAATATCAAACTCAAAGTGTTCAGTGCTATTAACCTTGCAATATACACCTATGAAATAACATGAATTTCTTTTTTTTCCATTAATTATTACTGTTTGATTAGGCATTTAACCAAATGTTCTTTTAACGTTTTGGACGTTCTCATGACGTTCTTACAACGTTTTTGACCTTCCACAATAAAACGTCCAGAAAACGTTTTGAGCAAACGTTCATAAAACGTAAACGAAACGTTCATAAAACATAAACGAAACGTTCACAAAACATTCGGAGACGTTTTTTGGCTAGCTGGGTTAATAATTGCTGAGTTATTGGGGCATTCTACATTGCACTTCTAAATTGATCCCTGTGACTGATCCAGATCAAATTACTGTACACAAGAGCACAATCTGGACCATTTGTCCATGTTGTTTAATTTATACAATGCGCATTAAATGGACCATTCTGGAACAGATCAATCAGAAACAATCTGAACTTAAAATACAAAAAAAAAAAAAAAAAAAATCAATAAAACGTCCAGAAAACGTTTTGAGCAAACGTTCATAAAACGTAAACGAAACGTTCATAAAACATAAACGAAACGTTCATAAAACATAAACGAAACGTTCATAAAACATAAACGAAACGTTCATAAAACATAAACGAAACGTTCATAAAACATAAACGAAACGTTCATAAAACATAAACGAAACGTTCACAAAACATTCGGAGACGTTTTTTGGCTAGCTGGGTTAATAATTGCTGAGTTATTGGGGCATTCTACATTGCACTTCTAAATTGATCCCTGTGACTGATCCAGATCAAATTACTGTACACAAGAGCACAATCTGGACCATTTGTCCATGTTGTTTAATTTATACAATGCGCATTAAATGGACCATTCTGGAACAGATCAATCAGAAACAATCTGAACTTAAAATACGACGTAAAAATACCCCATTTTGATCACACACTAAATAAGAAGAAAATATCACCAAGGTAAATCTAGCATTACTTACTTGCTTGCAACAACAGATTTCAATTGGGGTGAAAAATATAGGCCACTTCCATGTCAAAGTGACAGGTAGTAAATTGTCACACCATAATACAACAAACAAATAGGGCAATAAGTCTGGCCCAACTGTACACACAATACATCATGTGTAATTCAGCTGTAATATTATGTTTATGACACCATAACAAGTTAAATTGGTGATATAAGCCAAGCACTTACCTTGCATTTAACACGAACATGAGGAAAGGTCACATGGCACCCAGGCAAGTAGAAACAAAGATTATAGGGGTGTCAATGAGGGCCAAATGGCTCCGCACTCAGGTCTATCTCTTGGATTTCACCAAAGGGTATCCGCCACGGGTCACGCTAGGGAGTCATTCCCAACATGCTTGTGGTGCTATGTTTGCTAGTAGAGCTCAGTGAATCTGTGTAGGAGATATAAGCAGAGAGTTGAGTAGTAGACATGAGAAATTAAATACAAACCAGGGAATCGGGTCACACCATTTGCCAAGGAGGGGTGCTGTGATGCGTCCCACAGTGTGTTTATGAGTGATTGAATAGGCTTGAATGATGACAGTCAGTAACTAAACATTTGCTTATACACTGGCTTGTACAGTGTAATAAAATAGTGACTGTTTTATGTGATGATTTATGACAGCTTTCAAATAATTTGATCAGAACCCATATTAACAATTCTCCACTTTCTCCTTGGTGTAGTGGTGCAGTGGGGATTCCCCAGAACCTTATTAGATGCCATCTATAGGGGAAAGGGCTGCGAAAGTGATATTATAATGGAAATGTTATAATAATAACAAAAGTTCTGATTAAAGTAGCAAGTTGTATGCCCAATGTACTGCTGATATGTGATTGTGATAGAACAAATTGTTCTCTCACTTGTTGTGGAGACACGTTGAAATGACACATTTTAATAGTCATCAATGCGAAACATTCAGCATTTTAAGCTTTTTATTTGAATGCTTATTTACCACTGATGAGCTGAGTTCAAATAATTTGTATAGCAGAGGTCTTTGAGTGCGAGATACCTTGTTCGTTTCTTATATATTGATAAAATTTTAGATTCAATTACTGAAAGAGCTAATAAATTTGATTCTCTGAAAGAAAATCCATTTGATTCTTTTGCATTCCTATCCACATTCACATTCCTATCCACATGTTGCTTTGTCAAGATTGCTATTTTAATATTTGCTTATTTTCACTACAACACACACTCACCCACCACCTCACACACACACATACACTACACCAATCCCCCCACACAAACAGACACTCTGCATATGACGTCATATAGATAATCCTCTGAAATCATCGACATTTATGTTTTTAAGTGCTGCACAACTTTCAAACTCAACCCAAACATGTCTCACACTTGAATACTTGAGGTTATAAACTAAAGATGCTCCACCTGATTAAACCAATTTTATTGTGTTTCCTCAACCTGCCTTAATTCCAAAAAATGTCATTTGAATCCGACCTCTATTTTAATGTCAGCTGTAATTGCCTGTCTTAACTTTGAATTTTGTACAGATAATCTCCATTAAACAAACACTCAATATATATTAGCATCAAAATGCTAAACCAGTCAGCCAATATATTTTACAGAGGGGTAAGCAAAATTCAAGGTTTGTAATGATACCAAACATCTCAGGTTTGATGGGGTGAGTTGGGGGGTTGATGCTGAAGATAGATTGGGTAGTGCCCCTTTAAAGGTGTATTTAATGATTTTAAAGTACCTAGTCTTGTAGATTAAAGGGGGATGGCCCGATTTAAGAACAAAGTTTTCACCTTGATAGAATGGCCTCCACCCCAAAACTCCATCTGCAAAGTTTTGCGCTGATATTTCAATCTGTTTTGGTGTGAGAACTAAAAACATGATTTTTTAAGTCCCATAGTGTACTCTGTAAAATTAAAGGTGCAACAAAAGATTTTGAGGCATCCATATTTTCTGCCCGGTAGTGGTTTCATATAGATTACCCACAAAATAATTTCTTAGCTTTTATTTGGCTACAGTCTTAAAAGTGAAAACAAAGGTGATTTTTATATGCTTATATTTCAATATAAGTCATAGGTTGAATTTTGTATTTGCTCCAATAGGAAATTAGAAATTTCACAACTTTTGTACCAAAGAAATAATTTTCAGCTTAATCCTTTCAGAAGGGGATATCAGTGCAAATATCAGAATTTTCATATTTTTAGGAACATCTCATTTGAAATCTCTTTAATATTGGTTGACCAAAATGCAAAATGGAGCAAATTTGCACTCATAACTTCCAAACCAAACACCATTTAGCCCTAAGATTTCACAGCGTAAATGAGAAAAATAGCTTTCTTCAGATACCAAAATTTTGACCACTTCCCATTAAATCTGGAGTTCTGGGGATGAGGCTATTAGCAATCGGACCACAGCAAAATTCTCTTTGATTTGGATGTTATGCTATTTGGTGTTAGGAACAAGTTGAATCAATTCCCTTTTCTCCAAGAAGTTTCTAGAGGCTGATGTGTTGTAATCATTATTTGGTCTACATGGCAGAAAGTGCAAGTAACAATTCAATTTTTTTAAATGAATGAATCATCTGCATTAGGGATGTCACTTCAGCTCTGGTCCATATTGCTTATCGCATATCTTGATATGTGATATCACAGTCCATCAAGCAGTTTTGATTATTATAATGCCTTGCTGTTGTAAGTGGGTGAAAATTAAGAAATTGCCATTGTAAGTTCTCATAAACTATAAAAAATATATTTTCAAATGTTTATTGGCCAAGATTTAAGTTGCAATATCGGGTGAGATGCTGCCCAATATTTTAAAGGCCCACTCAGAGATTTTGAAATATATTTTTTACGGTTTATAAATAAAAATAGTCAACTAGAAGTAAAAATAGTCAACTAGAACTAAAGATAGTCACCTAATGGCTCAATTCCAAAGTTTGTGAAACAGTTTTTGTTTTGATGCAGTAAACATTTATGTGTAGTATAGAAGTACCATATGATACTGTGTATACAAAATTTCCGGATCCGGAAGTTTGTTACAAAGTTGTTATTTTCTATACGAAAGACATTGATTTGAGCTTTGTTATTTCACACAGTGATTAGTATGTGGACAAACATTATATACATGCAAAAAACATGATTCGTTAGAAATTTGGAAATCTCTGAGTCAGCCTTTAACACTTAAAGAGACTTGAGGAGATTTCCAGAAAGAAGCGCCCCCCAATTTTTGTCGAACCCCGGTGTTTTGCATATTGGAATGCTTACCAATGTATTAGATCACACCTGAAGTGAATTAGCCGAATATGCCGTCTTTTTGTAATAAGATGATTTAGTACTTTCTGTCGTGCATGACAGAAAGTCAAAGCATGGTTTTCTATGTGGACGATTGCGATAGCAGGCAAATCAAAACAAGGTTTGCGGTTTTCTTTTGTACTTGTTTGTTCAATAAACCTTCGAAACATTCTCGGTCTACAGGTGGTCTACGACCGATCCAGTGAAAATTGAGAGAAATTTGTATCAAAAAAATCTCCTCCTGTCACTTGCACAGCAGCCAACAACGTCCTGCTGAGCTATTGTTATGACTGTCATTGTTCAAATAGAGTTTCTTCAACAGACTTTAGTAGACGTCTGTGGAAATTTGCTATCGGGGTTTAATAATAAGGTTTTAGAACAAAAATATGTGACCGATTAGAAGTTTTTCTGCTTAACGGTTTCAGGTGGTATAAAAAGAACCATTTTAGACCAAAAAATTTCTACACGGTCTTCGATTTTTCTAGGGAAATCCGAAGTAAATATCTGTGTTTTCAAATGGCAGCAGATGTTGGTGTAATCCATGCACAGCGGGACGTTGCTGGCTGCTGTGCTTTAAGTGTATAGGGTTCATGTGGACCCAAGATTTTGTTTTTCTTGTGCCATGTTTTAACACTAAATTATTTTTGCTCAAAATTTTATATAATTGGCTAGATCAGTTGTGCATATTTGGTGGGGAAAAATTCAAACCGGCCTTGGTCTTATTATGCTAATTAGCATAAAAAAGCATTATGGTGGCGATATTGAAAATTTGCTTTGCCCCGTAAATAATACTGGAGTAACCTTTAATTTTTTTTATTTCAGCAATATAAATGTATTTATGTTCTCCTATTATGAGCCAAATTATATAGAAAAGACCCTTCGGAAAAGTGGTTTTTAATTTTTCTGCACAAGAATTTTGTGCGCGTCATGAAAATCGGTTTTTGGCCTGCCATTTTGAATTGGTACAACCGATTTGCATTTTTTTTCCTGTTATGTGGTCGTGTTGATCCCCACAATGCAGAGTAGCAGCAGAACAATTTTCAAAGTGAGGTGAATTTTCAATACTTTACTATAATTTTCTTGTGCAGCCTGATGAAAAGTGGGGGCCTTTTTAGTGAGATCAAAATTACACATCCCCTGTATTTTTCCAGCCCCCTCCCTTGTAAATAATGATCGGATCTTATTAAACTATCACAGAAATTTCTTATCCATCAAACAAGTTTTTATATATATCTATCAAACAAGTCTCATGATCCTAGCATCTCTGGTTCTTGAAATATTGCACAGAAGAGTCTAAATAGAAATTGACCTTTTGACTTTAAAATGAGGTCAAAGGTCATTCTCCTGCAAACTCAATGTATATGTAGACATTTAAAACCCTAACACCCCACTCGTAATTTCATAAGAAACCCCGAAATACCACAAAATACCACAGACAAACTGTCAAACCCCAAATACCACAAAATACCACAGGAGAATTTCATGGTCACAAAAGCAGATTTCAAAATAAGACCTCATTAAAAGTTTTAGGTCTGTCCATTCACCATGAGAGGTAAGAGGAATTATTTTAATGGCCACAGGTAAAAAGTTTATGATACTCATACAATATAGAGTAATGTAGCTAGTAAATAAAGGTTGACCGAAAATACATTATTTGACATCTAAGATAGATGGATGTTTTCAATTGAATTATCAAGATGAAAACACCAGCATTTATTTCATTAAACGTTATTTGAACATGACTTACTTAATTGACACTGCAAAATATCATTCCTTATCACAGCATTGGGGAAATAAAGCATTCTTATATCGATGCACATATAACACAACTAAGTTTTTATTTGGTCATCAAAAATGGGCCAACCTTGTATTAAGAAATTTGCAAAATGGATTTGACATCACGGCCAACAATGGCATAGACCTAAGTCCTTCAACCATTAAAAGACTACTGTATAACTGAATGCATCAGTTTCCAGTAAGACGATTCTGTACAGGAACTTTGTACCATGGTCACAATATGTTTTGTAATGGCAACAAAGGCCTAGTCTCTGCATGGCCGGGCATTGAACCACATATCAATGTCAACTCTGTCCAAATATGCAAGGAGTCTCACATAATTTGAAATCTACTATAATTGGTAACTGTGCTACTGGACCCCAAATACCACTAAAAACCATGATGGTAGCACAGCTTTGTATTTTGGAGGGTCATACATGGTTCCATAGGTGGATTCAGGAGACCAGATGCACACGGTAGTTTTTGACCACCACCCATGCTCCAGGAGCAGGTCTCCCTCACTAACCTCGAAGGGCAGCTATTATTTTTTCTTATCTTTTTTTGGACTTTTTTTAGAATTTTTCCCTCTAACCTGAAAAATAATGAAAATTTTATATACCGGTATTTTAAAAGAGGCAGTAGCGAGATTCAAACCTGAGACCACTGTATCATGAGGTCAGCTACCTAACCACAAGACCAGCGAGCATTGGTGTGCCAGATTTGCAATTCTAATCCTTGATAACATTTACGGAATAAATCACTAATGCTATTGTGGTCAGCATGCAGCACTCAATATAATGAATAGCTCCGCTCTGGAATGGTTGCCACAACCTATGCTCCAGGAGCATGAGTGGTGGTCAAAATCTCACACTTGCAGACCAGATTAAGTTTTTCAAAGCAACATGGTGAACCAACAGCAGCTCAGAAACCCTTCCCATCATGCATAGGGCCATTATAACAGCAAGCAAGTTGACAACACATGGACCCTCCATAGGAAATGCATGCAAAACTAAATGTACACTGTGCAGTGTAATCGAGTGCTAAGAAATTTTAATGCACATTCGTGTAAGAGGGCCTTAATAAAAGGCATATGATTGGTTTATATCCTTAGTGCTCAACTGCTTCAAAGAATATGATGACGTCCAATGGAAAGATATTGAATACCAAACACATAAGCAAATTACTGTGTATGATCCACATGTTGGATTGCCACTTTTGTGCCAGTGTCAATATTTAGTCATATATATTTACACTCTGATTACCCAATATTACAGAAAATGAAAAGAAAAACTGGTGCATTATGGGAAGGGTTCCATAGCTGCTGTTATAAAACCTGCTCCATACCATCTCATTTACATACAAGCACTTGAGAAGGACTCCTGGATTCCTTGGATATCTTCTCCAGCTATGTAATCAATTACTTCTCTTAAGAGAATTTACACTGACATGTTTGAACTATTTTGTGTCAAATCTTTCAAGTTGGAATCATGACACAATGGCTGTCTTTAGTCCTGTGGATCATAAAATTGTGTGAATACCACAACTTTAATATAGGAACATATTTTGCACTTTACAAGCATACAATACTCTCCCGAATACTAGTACTCTCTTCTGTTTCAATAAAAGTTTCCACAGTGGTTGTTTTCAAATAGAAACAAATGCTCTTGTGGGAAATGCTGAAAGCAATGACAGAAAAAAACAGCTTATTATTCATAACAAACAGTATAAGCTTGAATTGGCTTGTGAAATGTTTGGCATGGCTCGCGACCCAGCGTTCCAGTTATGGTTTCATGTTACCAGTGCAAACAAGAGGCATAGGATGCTACACACACCTTGTCCCATATTATGGATATCATTCACACCTAGTGTGAAACTGACCCCATATATTCAACTAAGGTCATATGTAGAGTGCAAGTGGCAAATACACATTATAGATTGAAAGATTTTCACAGGCATCCATATTTAATATCCAGTTTAGTTAAAATTATACATAACTCAAGAGAGTTGAGACACTAATATAACCTTGATGGGGTAAAATACAATATGCAAGTGTACTGGCATAATTACCTCAACTCATCAAGGCAATAACCAACACCCTAGTACAATTGCTAAAGCAATAATACAAGTACCACATTACTAATGACACATGCCCTCATATTTCTTGACAGTAAAATTTTAGAACAATTGAATTTGTTTCTTGCGGAACTTGATTTTATTTGGCTCGTTAAAGCTAAAAACAGTCATTTTTCCCCAAATTTTAAAATGCTCATTGTGTATCTCAATTGCTCACTAGCATTCAAATATTGACTGCAGATTAGTTGATAGTAAAACTATATCAAGAGGTCAAATATGGACGTTGGCCATTTGCTGAGTACATTACAGTCAAAATTTGACTGACTGATGTATTTTTACTATAGGCTCCTTCCCTGTTACTCTGTGATGGCCCCACATGGGCTGCGAATACTCACCCACCAGAAGCCCGTTTGTGATACAAGCTCGTGATCTAATAGGTTGAAATTTACTCAAGATCTTGTGTCAAAACATTGACAGAACCGGTAGAGTATATTTTCAAAATCCATTGATGTCTTGATGAGATGTCTTTGTACTGAAAACATTGCAAGAAATTCTTTGGACTTTTTCCATTTCACTATGCGCTTGCCGAGCAAAATTGTACAGGTCAAAATTTGACTGAATGGTGTATTTGTTTACTATATTCTCATTCCCCGTACTCTCTCGTTGATGGCTCACGTTCTAAATAAACAAATCATCAAAAATCAGATTTTTGCATATCTATACAGGTGTAGGTATCCTAACTATCCTAAAAGGTGAAAAGGACCCAAAAGCAGCCTAATAAGGAAAAATTTGATATTTCAATCAATTTTGGACACTTAGTACATATTTTTTTAATATTGCCGTGTTCCTAGTTTTCTAGCAATTTTTCAGTGGCAAAAATAACGTAGAGAATTCTAACAGACTCTTCACTTTTAAGAGCTATTCCACCAAATTTTCAATATTTTGGACTCTTCGGGTGATCACTGATAGTGTCTTTAATTAAACCTTTTATTTCTTTTTCAAATCTTCTGCTGAGCAATGGCAGTAAAGGTGGTGGTGGTGATGGTGGGTGGTAACTGAGATCTGGCAGATAAATTTCAAATGACCACTCGGGTGGATAACCCTATCATGGTGTGATTTTTCAAATGTTTTCTTTCTTCCTCACATGGACAAGCCTTTCACCCATACATGTGAACCTAAACAATTTTTAACAAGATTTTCATATATTTTGATTGTATATATGTAAGTTGAATAATTTATCTCAAGTGAATGTGAATTACAAATCTCTTAATTGACTTCAAAAGATTTCACCTGTATTTTGACGAAAACTCACCAGCCACTTTTCTGGGAAAGGGGGATTGACGGGAATTTCTAAGGGGACAAATATTACCACCGGCACCATGTGGAACCCTTTAGCTTTTAATTAATCCCCCCCCCCACGACAAATCAGTTCATCCCGTAGTCAAGTTATTATGTTTTAATTGGTTTTTTATAAATCATTTTGGAGAAATCCTGTCTGATGTTATATCATTAAAATTCACTTTTGAGACATTGGTAATTAGTCTAAAAAACACTGTTTTTGGTGCTCATGTTTTAGTAGAATTGTTTATTTTAACTTGAACTCTAATTAGAAAATAAGTGCTTGAATTTTTAAATTGTGAACCCGATTAGAGAATCACAAGTGTAATTAATTTTGAGATATAAAGTGAAACGAGAGCATCAATGATGCATAAGACCCACGTGTATGGTGGAACTGGAATGATTCTTGAGACGCAATGCATGAGACACTAAGACAAGTTATTGGTTCATAAGTTTTTGAAACAAAAACAATTAGATTCAAGATGGACATAAAATATGCTTTGGCAAAATAGAAAATGTAAGTGTGTACAAAGTATTTGAGGTCAACATGAACCAGTGGGTGCTCTTCTTCAAATGGTGCAAAAAATACTTTCCTGTCATAATTTTTTTTGAACATTACATCAATGCCTCTTTAATCATCCAATTATAATCTTAACCATTTTCAGAAAATCAATGATAATGCCCTTTTAAATTGGAATGCCCTTTAACTTTAACTGGTAAATTGAGGAATGCCCGGTTATTTGGTAAATGGAGGAATACCTTTTAATAATTTAGTAGATTGAGGAAATGTCCCTTTCACTTCAGTTGGTAATGAAGGAATAGCACTTTAATTTTAATCAAATTGCATGTGCCCTTCCAAGGTAAATGATGGAATGGCCCCTTTGGCAAATGGAGAATGAGCCCTTTAATTGGTAACTGAGAAATGGCCTGAATGGCCCTTTATCGGGTAAATGGAGGATTTGTAAATTGAGTAATGGAATTGCCCTTTAAAAAGGTAATATGGAGGAATTGGCCTTTTAATAGATACAAGGCGGTCACCCCGGCTTTCGGGACCCACCAATAACTCTAAAACCATAACTCATCAATGAACTCTACCCATATCTCACCAACGAGAACCTAACGAGAGCATCTAGGATGCTGTGGCTTACTCCAGAGGTGTGGTGTTGAGATTGTGCCATGATAAACCACTTATAGGTACATGCAACAAATGGCATGCTAAGTGATAATTCCCCTATCCTACTGTCCCTTAACTGGGCTATTCCGTCAACACTCGATATGTGCAACCGCAGCATGTCATGGATTTTTTTTCTTTTTTGTTTGATGATCGATATTGATGAGAAATGAAAATCCTGAAAATTTTGAGCTTTCATACCTCATTACAAACCGCCTTTCGTTTCCCGCATGAGCATGCAGAAATTTAGGGGTTCACCATCAAACATGCTGTGTGATGCAAAAGACAATTTTGAGAGGGCCATAAACTTGTAATGGAACCCTTACCAACTCTGAAAATCACTATCTGGGGAATTTTTTTGGTGTAGAATTCATATCTGGCATCAAAAATGTATAAGCGTCCTTTACTTTTGAAGTTATGTGGGTGTATAAATGCAATATCTTTCATGTGGGAACAAGTTGGGGCGTGTCAAAGAAACTCTGTAACAATATTTTTTAATGTCCGTTTTCTTGTTAACCAGAGTCACACTGCAGGACATTCTACCATAACAATAATAAGTACATATTAGGTTAGTAAGAAGTGAGTTACAGGCTATTGAAAAAATCCAATTTTTGCAATTTTGGACATGTATTGGCCCCTCTGAAAATCAACGTTGACATATGACATCAACCCCTCTACTTTCAGATATTGATGATACATCATCAAAGAACTATTCTTGAAGGAACCAGCTTGGTGTCTCGATGTCTTCATTGTTTTTCTCACAGTAACTTTTGCTGATTATCCCCACTAGAATGTATGACACGAATTCCCGTTTGTTGACACAATTCCAACACCTCACATGGCAGCCATAGCTGGGGTGCAATCCTGCTTGAATTCACCCAAATGTGCGGATTAAAGTGTAGCTTTTGAATTGTACTTAATCAAGCGTGGTACAGACGTACAAAAGATTTGGTAGGTTTTGGTGTGGATTGCCCCCCATTGGCTGGATCAATTCTGACCATCATTTGCTGGTCGATTTGTCTATAAATGTTGGATATACGCTATGCATGTACAATGACCTCAGGGTCAAACTTTCACGTAAACCTTTGTGTGGTAACTTTGAGTGTGATATGTTTGTGAAAAAATAAAGACCAGCTAGTTCTTTCAGGGAAATTTGTTTAATGATATATCTTCAACATATCTGAAGCAGAAGTGCGGTGTCGAACTGTCACCTTGGTTTTTCAGGGGGGGTCAAAATGTGTCAAAAAAGTACAATTAGCATTTTCAAGGGGCTGTACCTCACTTAGTACTTTTCATACTGTGTTCAGAATGTATGGTATTTGGTTTAAAGGTTCTACGATTTACCTCTATTGACCAAAAGATGGACAATAGAAAAATGTTCTTACTTTTGGACTTATTTACCCCCAGATTTGGCCCAAAATGACAAAGGCCATAATTACGCCTCATTAACTCTACAAGTAAACAGCATGACCTTCCTGATGCCAGATTTTGAATTCTACCCAAATATTACCCATAGATAGTGATTTTCAAAGTTTTGGAGGCTCCATTACTAATCTTGACCCTCTCACATAGTCGTGCACATGAGGCGGCCTTTTGATGATGGTGACCCCCCCTAAACCAATTGCTCTAGCGGGAAACGAAATGGACTATGAACGCTCAAAAATTTTTCGGATTTTTCATATCTCAATCAATGTCTACCAACACTTAAAGCGAAAAATCCACGACGTGCTGCGGTCAGAGGGTGTTTTGAGTCAATCCACAATGCACAAGATTTGGGAAATTTCACATTCATTCATCACCTCAATACGGTCATGTGATCACATAATTACACATAAAAACTATTCTAACCACCATCACCACCTGACTTTAACGCTTATTGTAGCCCACAAAGCGTTTCTTAAGGAATTTTTTGCTTGATTATGAAATGTCTTGTGCGTTTCTTAAACTTTTGGAAACTTTTATCCCTAGTACTTGACCATGTGTTTAGTACATTCACGGTATAGGCAACATTGCTATGCATCATGGGATTGATTAAAAACACCCTCTGTGCTGCGGTGCCCATCCGAATACTTATAAAATTTGTGTCTGTACAGGATCTCCTGCACTTTTGGTCTTTGGTTTTTTTCAATTTTGGTTTTTTCTGGCTTCTTCATAAACCTGTACCGGGGGGGCCTGTGAGGCCCAAAAATGGGGGTCCCGAAACTAGTTTTTGTAGAAAATTTCAGAAAATAGCTATTACGATCTCCCTCATTTCCCAGCTACTTTTTGAGGAGTTTTTGGAAGAAAATTTTGTAAATAATGGCTTTGTACATGCAAAGTAGGGTCTCTGGAATGAATGGTCCTTAAAAATGGGGTCACTGCACTAAAAATACAGCAAGTTAAACTTGCACGATCCCCCTGGCCAGATGGCAGATACACAAGGTGTTAGTTGGCAACAGCTGTCAGTTTGCAGGGCATCAAATTCAATAAATGTGCTAATGGATAATATCTAGAAATGTAGCCAATTTCTGAAAAATGAAAGCCCCTAACCAAAGGGGAAAATGCACCGCAGATGACCTTTGACCTTGATCTGTGACCTTTGACCTCAACAACATATGACGAACCCGTATTGCCCCTTCCGACCCAGTTTAGGTTGAAATCGGACTTCAACTTTTCAGAGATGACCAGAAAAACAAAAACTAACAAACTGGAACATGACCTCAGTTGAACCTTTGACCTGTCATGACCTTTTACATCACCCACATATGAAGGAACCCCTATTGCCTTGCATGCACCTTCACCCCAGTCTGGTTGAAATCGGACTTAAACTTTTCGAAGGAGGATGCAAAAAACGAAAACCTCAACGACTGGAACATGCCCTCAGAGTGATCCTTGACCTTGGTCCATGACCTTTGACATCATCCCAATAAGAAGGAACCCGTATTGCACCTTCACCCCAAGCTGAATATGTATCTAGATGATTTGAGTATGATACAAGAATTTATCGGTCAAGCATTAGTTTTGAAATATTTGCGAGTCGCGGAGCGACGCGCGCAATATTTTCAAAACCATCGCGAGACCGATAAAATTCTTGTATCCTGCGATAAAAATCCTCCAATATTATCATTTCATTAATTTTTCAGAATCTGACTTGAACCTGGCTTCAATTTAGAATAACTAGATCCTATAATTAGTGAAAAGTATAAACACCACATGTTAACTATCAATATTTTTAAAAGTGAACACAGGAATTACAAATAAATTGAACCAGTTGACAACTTGGAAAACCAAAGAAATGGAGCGAGTAGACACCATGAACCACAAAGAAATGGAACCAGAAAATACCAGAAACACCGACAAATTTCAAACAGTAACAGCAAAACCAAAATAATGACACCCCCACAGAAATGGAACAAATCCCTAGACCTACTTTCGCCACTCAGAAGCCTCCCAGAAAACTCATGTCTGGTCTTTTAAAACTCATGTCATGGTTCAAAAACCATGTCACGGTCTCAGGTAGCATGGTTTATTTTGTACATTAAAGAGACATAATTTCCAGGAACAAGCGTACCCCCATTTTCTCGACCCCGTTTTTTTACATATTTGGAATGCTTAAACAATGTATTAGATCACACCTGCAGGGAATAAGCCGAATACGCGTCTTTATTTAATAAGATGACCATTTTAGTAGTTTTCTGTCTGTCGTGCACGACAGAAAGTCAAAGCCCTGGTTTTTCTATGGGGAACGATACATTAGCAGGCAAGTTCAAAACAAGGTTGCGGTTGCTTTGCACCTTTTTGTGCCAATAAAACCTTCGAAAAACATTCCTTGGTAGGTGGTCAAACGATGTCAAGTGAAATTTGAGAGAAATTTGTGTCCGCTAAAAAAATCTCCTCCTGTCACTAAAGCTGTGTACACAGGTATGCATGGAAGATTCTGAAAACATATATGTTTTAAATTGGACTTAAACTTTCAAAGTAGACGCAAAAAAAACGAAAACCCTACCAAACTGGAACATCCATACACATACGGACATGCTGCACTCACCTCTACAATACCATCCCCCTCTTGCTTTTCAGCCAGGGATAAAAAGAGCCTAAAAATGAGGGTCTTATGGCGGCAAATAACATACTTCCTCCCAATGGTAGAACCCCCCCTCCCCAACCTGTACATTTAATTGTTTTGCTGTCATACCCACATTTTGGGGGGGAAACATTTTAACTTTTTATGTACCAAACATTTTTACCATTAACATTTTAATTTCCAATTCACACACACACACACGCAACACACAACCACAAAATGCACACATACACAACAGTTCATAAAAATGATGAAGGGCATTCAAGGAAAAAGAATCATTTTTTAGTTGCATAGAGCAAATAAAACTTTCTAAATTTAAGAGGTAACATACTCCTTGTGTGACAATCATTGCAAGGCCATCTATGCCACAACAACCTCCAGGACCAACAACAATAAGCACATGATTGATCTTATATCACTACACCTTACACTTGACAGGTTTACTGAACCTTGATGTCCAAAAAATTGTTCCCTGTTTCTTGTAGAGACCCTACTAACAATGTATGCAAAGAGTCGCCAGATAACTACAGTGAACCAAGAGTATGACTATAATTGATTTTAGTTCTTACAAGAAATGTGTTCACAAGTGTTGTTACCAAGTGTAACACTTTCTGTGCGTTTCTTGAATTTATCCCTGTTTCTTGCGTGTTAATGTATTCCAAATGGGGTGAGTGTTTTTGGGGGCCCTATAGACCTTTTCCTCGGCTCCTCCATATCACTGTTTTTGTTTTCATACGTGTAGTAATTGGAACTAACGGTTTTGATAGCATATTGATCTGTCACCCCGCACTCTCATATAGACTACTTACTTCGTACGCCCAAAACAACCTCATCATTGTTTGAACTTCCTCCATACTCACCAAAACCAAAAAAACCCTCTAAAACCTAACTCCATCAATGAATGCCACCACTCATCAACAAACCTAAACATTCTGAACGGTTGATGAACTCCATCCTAACTCACCAAACCAAAAAAAAACTCTAAAACATAACTCATCATGAATGCCACAACTCATCAACAAACCTAAACATCTGAACAGGTTGATACCTCCATCCATTACTCACCCAAATGACTTTAACAACATAACTCATCAATGAACTCATTCATACCTCATAACAAATAACTCTACTAAACTCATTGATGGGCTCCATTTATCACTCACAAAACATATAAAAAAACTCTAAACCTAACTCATCGATGAACTCCATAACTCACCAAAAATAACTCCATTCCTAACTCAACCAAAATAACTCTAAAAATAACATCTAAGCATACAATCCTACAATTAACTCCATTCATACCTCACATAACAAATACGGTATTTACTCTTGATGGTCCATTTATAACCACACAAACATCAAAAACTCTAAAACATAACTCATCGATGAATCCATAACTCACCAAAACTCTGAACATAACCTCGTTGATGAACTCCATTCCTAACTCACCAAAAAACTCAAGAACATAACTCATCAATGAACTCAATCCGTAACTCGCCAAAACAGCACAAACACCCTAAACACCCTCATCAATGAACTCCATAACTTTTTTGAAATTGCATAATGCCCCTTTATAAAATTCAATTGAGGGTGTTTTACCTTCAAATGATGCACAAGTACATTCCCTAAAAAAAAATCAAACATTTTTTTTTTTTTTCAAAAAATATTACTTCACCAACAATAACTCTAAAAACACTCATTGATGAACTTCATCCATATTCCACCCAACATAACAAAAAAACTCTAACCATAACTCAATAACTCCATTAATTAACTGCATATTGCCCCTTTAATTTGCAGGGGGTAGACCCGATATGCTCGATTTGGCATGGGGATTTTCAAACGGTAATTTGGGAACTGCTAACTGCAATTTACGATATGACGGTCTCGGTCCCAGTGACATTAAAAAATCATCTCTTAAACCTTTGTTCAAAAGATCTCAGTAATACTCATGATAAATTTAAGAAATTTATTGACTTTCAAATCCGTCGGGGTTAGTGGGATTAACCCCGCTGCAAATAGTGTAATTTTCCATAACGGTCATTTAGATTTAAATATTCGTGACCAGGCCTAGTCTTTAGTCGAGTCTGTGTGTAACCGTTCGTATGCGTAAGAGCGCCCTCCTACCCATTACCGTTAAGTCTTTGAACAAACTATCACCCGGAGTTGAATCCCGTTTTGAATTTTCTGTTGCTGTTAGGTTGGTCTGTCCTACCCCCCGGTTATTTGTAAGCTTAACCCTTGCGGGCGCTCTTCTCAAATGATTCTAATATCCATTTCCATTAAAAATCCCTATTTTTTTTTTTTTCCGAAAAATTTGGAAATCACAATGCTTGACATATGGGCTGATATTGGCATGAAGTTCTTAGGAATTACCTTTTTAATGCCCTTTTATTTCAATTTCTTTTCTAAACTCCTCAAATGATGGTAAAAATACATCACAGACTACACCGGGGTAATACTTCCCCGCACCACATGCACCCACACCTGTACACGTAATGTACATATGTACATACAAATTGGTTTTTTTTTTTTTTTTTTTTTTTTTTTTTTTTAATTCTGTTAATACATTGTTCATAATTTAATTACTTATTTTTGACATTGTTTACAACACACTACATGTAGACACACACCTACAAACATACAGCCAGAGAGAACGGCACAGACAGGCAATACAGACCTAGACACACATACCATACACCACACACACCCCTCACGCACACACACAACACACACACACCCAACACACCTACACACACACACACAGGAAAGGTTAAGTGGATCAGGAATTTCCAGACAGTTATTTTAAATTAAGAAATGATTTTATTATAGGATATTAATACTATCTACTGACCAATTGTTAGACTGTTATACATTGTTCAATAATGTTAATTACTTATTGTGAAACAGTTTGTTTACAACACACATACATGTAGACAACACCCCTACACACATTACTCCAAAGACGGGGCCAGACCATATCATACAGACATAGACACACATACACAGACCGGGGAAGGCTTGCCAGAGGCTTACTGTGAATTGACTTTTTTGCTATTTCAAACTGCTTTTCACATGGCCATTTACAGTATGCCGACAGCATCCAAAGGGCTGTATTACACTTCCGGAAACCAATTCCACCACTTTGTTTGTTTAGACCCTAAACTTGCCTTTCACAACCTTATTGTCAACAAACGAAAACGCTGCATTATTTTTCCCAACGGTCAATCCAAACACACAAAAGACATACAATATAGATAAACACGCATTTAAAAAACCATGGCTTCAAAACCCCAGTACTATAGACGCCACAAATGAAGTTTTCGTGGGTGGTAAAAATTAAGCATTGCAGCTTGAAAAAACATTGACTACATATGAATATCAACAATGTAAAACAATCAACTCCATAAGAAATTCACCAATTCACAACAAAGTTATAATATTTTTTACCATAACATTCTGAAGAAAAGCTCCGATTGTTGGTAAACAAAAAGTAGATAAAAAGGTATCTTTTTCCTTTCCTTGAATTAATATTTAATTTTTATTTTTAGGCCCTTGCCAAAGATCTATTCCCCTTAAAGATATATATTGACCAATTAATAATGAGAGTGGTAAAAAAAAAACCCATGAAACATTCTGTACTCCTGTCGTCCACCTAGAAGTATGGAGTCATGAATAATCTCCTGTAGAGGTCTCTCAATCTAATGCTTGCATTCTTCAGCATTAAAACCATACATGTATCTGTTGGAAGAGATCATTTCGAGCATTGCGTCTTTGTCTTGACCACGACTAACAGCATATAGGCGCACTTTAGCATTACGGCGTGCATACAGTGTACCTCATGGAGTAGTTTACTACACTGGCAGCGTGTAGGGCATAGAAACTCTTAAAAGTAACTATAAGATTTACATTCACATTTGTGTAATGTAGGGTGGAAGACAGAACTATTCCCACCACAACGTGCAAGGTAACTAGCAAGTTTCCATACATGTTGTCAACCTCGCCATACAAATAGTCTGACTAGCTTCATGTTACACATGTTAAGGTGGTGTGTCTG
>JAMKCH010008372.1:0-30318 GCA_023653785.1 Ophioderma brevispina
TTAATGTATTTTTTTTAAAAGGTTTACTTTTTTGAATGGCCCCCAGTAAGCAAACAGAGAACCTGAGGAACATCACTATATTGATTAGGACAAGAACATCCCCGACACGGCTTGAAAAATCCCAATAAAAAGCCAATTTATTTGTCTTTTTTTCTTAGACTGTTTCTAACCGAATAAAATGAATCACATGATGTGATTTATTCTTTCGTAAAAAAAAAAACACCATGGACCGCGAGTGTCGTCTGCCGTCGCAGTTTGTGAATGGGGCCAAAGGTCATATGAGGTCACCAAGGTCACACAAACATGTCACCCACCCCGCCCCCCCCTTTCCACAAGGACATCATTGTAAGACGTCTGGAATCAGCCCGCATGCAATATATTAAAGGGATAAACATTTGACACAGACACACGCACAAGATACTACACACAGGACATTAAGACCAGAGTAAACCAAAACCAGAGGAATGTTTCTGCAGAAAAACAAAAAAGAATGGGTGATGGGCTTGTTTTAAGGAATACATAATTATTAGCTTCGGGGGGACTTGATTTTCTTAAAAGATCTATGCACAAAGAACGTGTTCCAACAATGGTTCAAACAAACAACCCCCAAAGGCATTACACACAGACCCTCATCACACACACAACATTTCCCAAGCACATAGTTACCATGCACAAAATACTGTTATGTGTATGATCTAGCAAAGAGAGAACCATTAAATCTCTCTCAATTGTTATCGGGGGGGGGAGCGGGTACTAGGCTATATGCAATTCAAATAAAGATGATGATATTTACTGTAATCAGGAAATCAGATATGGAAGGGCATTTCAAAAAAACATAAATTTTCATGTTCAAATTGAAACCTAGCACTCCTGGTAACGTACTTCAAAACCACTCCTAGAATGATGTTGTTCACACAACCAAATAGCAGAGGAAATCTACATACCTTGAACAGATTTAAAGATGGTGTTGAAAACGTACTGATGGTCTCTTCCAAGAATTCTTTGAACCACACCTCATGAAGTCTATGGCACGCCTCATCTATCCCTAAACAGGAGAACATGAAAGCAAGCCTTAAAAAACTGGGTGCATTCTTGATCACAATTAGAATAGAAAATAATCATCAATTTTAGTACAGTATTACCACAAATCGTACGTTTCTATTGACTTTTCAAATCTTGATAGCTTATAAAGTAACAGGAACCTCAGATGTTATGGAAGTGGTCTCAAAATTTATATAGAAAGCTACTAATTTTCTAATTTCCCCTGTGAAATCTTAGGCTTAAAGGTTTTTGGTTTACAAGGTTATGAGTGAAAATTACCCATTTTGGTTCTACCAATATATTGATATTATTTACAATAGTGCTGCTCTATGGGACTTACAAATACAGGTGTTAGCACTCAAAAACAATTGAAATATCAGCGCAACACTTGGCATTATGGGTTTTGGTGGAAACCCTTCTGATGTGAAACTTATGGAGTATTCTCAAAGGGAGTCTAAACATTAGACCCTGGATTTAAACACAGGCTTAGGCTCTATGATGAGACTTTTTTCTTTCACATACTCTGAAAGTGTAATGTAATAGTAAGAAAATTCAGATGAGTCTTTCCGACCTTCCATGATGAGACTTAATCACTTATCATTTTTCCCATTCGTTCATCACACGCTGTTTGGAGGCGGTTCCGCGGCTAGGAATATTGCCAGAGCTTCCACAGCAAAGGGACTTAACAGCCCACATAATGCATGGGCATGGACACACAGCAACCAGTTCTGCTAAGTTCAATGACGTATGAGATGCCTAACATTTTGGCAAGATGGCATTGGATGGCCAGAACAACTAAGTTTGTGATGCAACGTCCAATGGAGGTGTCTGGGTGTAACCAATTTGCTGAGTCATATGCAGAGGTTGTTTATTCCGGATGTGAAAGAAAGTGGTCCATTCATGAAGGACTAATTATGGTTTAAACCCAGGTTGAAGTTCGACTCCCTTTGAGAATACCAGCCAATTATACTTAATTATATACGTCATTCATAGATTCTGTTAAATGATTGGTTAAAAGTGCAACACATGATCAAATCTAAATCTACCATCTGCAGAAAAAAAGACTGATTACGGCTCTCAAGAACTATTTACGGCTCTCAAAAGAAAATATATACGGATTCCAAAAAAAGGACTATTTACGGCTTCCATTTAGCACACTACTCACGACACAGTTTATAAGACATCGACTAGAGTGAACTTTGGTCGACACATTAGGGATGAGCATAATATACGACCTCCTATATAAAACCGCTGACATTTCTCACAATGTCAGCCCTGTGTATCACTGATTTGACCTTACTCGCGCAGACGACAGCATTGCCCACGCAAATCAAAACCAAATTGTCAAAATGGTACGGGCGAAAGTACCACCGTGAGTGATGTGGCCCGGCTACAAATAGCCAAGTTCCAGCTTCTTAGGACGAGAAAATTTCATCGATTGGTGCTGACAGTTGTGAACATAAAAAGCAGGTTATTAAGTACGCGTGTCGTGTTTGATGAATATTGGAAGCAGGTGACGCGAGTATGACCACTCAACACAGGCGATCTGGATGTCTTGCTTTCGAAATTTTACGCTGGTGTGATGGAATAAGTCAAGAATCTTGGATAGCAAGAAACTCTATCCAAGCGATAAGATTTGGTCTGCCAGCGAGTTCATTCCTGAAGCGAGAAAGGTTATGGGACATAATAAAAGGCATCAAGTTCCCTGTCTCCAAAAAAAGACATTCAAAGCTTTACTGCATACCCTGAAGCAAAATGGAAAGGCTGTTGTAAAGAAGCACCCACCGATCTCCAAGCCCCACTTATGGACCGCATTCAAAGAAATCGCGATGTTGAAACAGCAAGTGGCTTGCAAGATAAGGTATTATAGATTACCATGATTTACCTCGCAAGAGGGGATGGAGGAGAACTTGAGGATATGAGACCTGACATTTCATTACTTCACACAGATGCAGAAAAGAACGGGGGAAGTAGTCAAGGTTTTTAACAAGAGGAGAGTTACTTCAGACTGAAGACTTGGTACCAAGAACCTGCCAGGTTGGATGATGTGAAGAGCAACGGAGGTAGGATGTATAGTATTCCTGGTAATTCTCGTTGTCCTGTTGCAAACATGAAGAGGTATCTGGAGCATTTGAATCCTAAGTGTGAGTGGATTTGGCAGCGGGCTAAGAAGAAAGGTCTGCAGAAGCCGATGATGTATGGTATGATAATGCACCCTTGGCAGAGACCCCCTTCCAAGGGAAGATGAAAAAAGATCAGCTTTGCTGCAGGTGCCCAGAGAATATAATAATCCCTGGTTCGGGCTACAACCGTACGCTCTTGGACCATGGGGTGCGTCAACGTGACATATATGGACGTGTATGGCCATCGCTTGAAACCTCAATTAAATACTATGTTACCACTAGCGAAGAAAAGAAGGACGGAATGTCTGGACCAGTATTTGCTATCCTAAACAAGGGGAGTTACATCAACTACATGTAGTACTGTCACTCCAGCTACCTCACTGTAACCATGAACAACACCAGGTCCCTCGATAGTGTACTTCCGTCCATGCAATGCGTGAATCATCCAAGCTTCTGCAGATGTTGTTGAGACAGAGCCGCTATCTTTGAGCCAAGTGGAACAGGTTCTGAATGACATAGCTAAGGTGTCCTAAGTTCTTCAAGTGTTAGAGTAACAAGTAGGCAGTTGTCAGCACCAAAAACCCACAGCTTCAACTTCCATGGCTGTATGGTAAATATTTACAAAAAATAATTTACCACAGAGTGAACTTCAGAAGGTAAATATGTTGATGTTTCTGGAAAATGTTGAAAACATCTTGGATTTTTTACGTGGATAAAAGCGTTGGGAAACTTGGAAAAATACTGTTGGAATTTTCTAAACTTTGACAACTTGGAAGTTACTGAGGTGTTTTTTAAACTTAATTGACTGAAAATTTTTGAACTATTTGGAACTGAACATTTGGAAATTGTTGAAATAAAGCAGGAAATTACATGACTGCAGAAATGGCTGCCATGAAATGGGTAAGTATGAATTGTACTCTCATTCTTTTAATAAAATCTTAACCAATCAATGGAACAATGATATATGAATGACGTATATATAAAAACAAATCTATACTGCCTTTATTCGGCCTCTGTTAAAACTATGGTCCTCGGTGACTGCAATAGGATATTTTGCTTCGGGGTACGCCCTCAGCAAAATAGCATATTGCAGTCACTAGGGCCCAGAGTTTTAACAAGAGTTCATCTCAGTCAGTATATATTTGTATAATCAGGTCAATCCCCTTTAAGGAAAGCCATAAGTCATAGTAGACAAACAAATTTATCATTTAGAAGTCATGACTGTCGTAACCAGAACAATAATGTTATGGTTCAATAAAATTCAACAGATTTTCATAAGCAATGATACATTGGTTGAAACCTGCACTTAGTTTTAGGGGTATTTGTCATACCTTGCGCGGGACGAGAAATAAAATTATTTCAACGTATAGGGTGTACGAGGAGCAATCCCACTGGCCATGAGAAGTTGGCTGCTTTTTAACATGGACAGTATATAGGGCCACGAATTGCATTTACCAGCAATTAAAGTTTTCAGGACAGAGGCGAACTACAGTATAATGAGTAGAATTCGCCTGCTGTTGCTCCGGAACCAAGCTTATCAGGGCTGATCACCCATACAGTTGCCAGGGACGGATTGAAACAATTCTGGCACCACTCATGATTACAAAAAATTACAAGAAAAGAAACCAAGTACTCAATCGAAGGCAGCTGGGCGACCGTCAACCGATGACTCTATGACGGGCCAGGAGGAACTCGGCCACACCAAAACCAAATGATGGTTCCTGCAGACAGGTCGTCTGTCTGCCTTCAAACCTCTTATTGCATCCACCTGCCAAGGGTACGTAACCTTGCTACCAGCCAGGGAAAGCGACCCAGCCATTCATGGGCTGACTGATGAGGGGGTGATATTTGGCATCAAGAACATCGCCTAATCACGACCAACCCCACAGAAGATCTATGGTCTGATGATAAAAAACTGGGTGTTAATTTACAGCACAGCCATGGACCAGCGGACAAGGCGGGGTGTTGTGGTTTGGTTATACTTATGACAAGACACATCTACAAATGTTTGCAAAGTGTGAAGTCCATTTCCAAAGGGATCATAACTGCTACATTCCATGGTAACCCAAAACTTACATTGACATCTGTCTATGCCCCCATTGAGTGTGCTACACTTGATGACAAGAGTGAGTTTTACAACACTCTCGAGGACCATTTAGAACGGGTCAAAACACATAACATCCACCTGGTTGTGGGAGACTTCAATGCTAGAGTTGGAAATGATAGTCATCTTTCACATCCCGAAGTTGTTGGCCGCCACTGTTTCTATGATACAACAAACAACAATGGTGAGAGACTGGTGAGCTTGTGTGAAGAACATAAACTTCATCCAGCACAGATGAAATTTCCACAACCTAAGCAGCGTCAGTGGACATGGATGCATCCAGCGGGGGCAACACACCAGCTGGACCACATCTTAATAAACAGCAAGTGGTCTAACTCTTTGAGGAACTGCAGGACCTACAACTCAGTAGAACTAGACTCCGACCACCCAATCGTCAGCATTTTGCTCGTCTGCAGCCTTAGAACCACCAAAGGAAAACCTCTCATAAGACCAAAGTTTGACTGGAAGAAACTGCAAGATACATCCACAAGAGACTACAGGGTGTCCCAGAATGATTAGTACCCATCGATACCCAAAATGTTTTATTTTTTTTTCCATAAAAAATCAATAACATTAGGTAAGCTGGTTTAATATCCCCCACAACTTCATATACTGGAACCTTCATAAGAATTTTTGAATCGTGTTGAAAATCGGACTAACCAATTACACTCAATTGTGTTAGAGGTTGCTGTTTCATCAGTGGGGCTAAGTGAAACAAAAAAATGATGGTGCTAACTTTTACCTTTTCCTGGCAAGCTTTTTTAAAAACATGCTTAGTCCTTGGGGGAATTCGTTATTTAAAACACTTCAAACGGTGATGTGGTACCAAATAGAGGCTGTGGTTCCTCCTTTTTCCCGATACCAAAATGAGTACTAATGTGCCCAGTACGACGTCAAAATGATGTCATAAACTCGCTAGGACAGTAAAGCTCAGTGGTTGCCACACAAGGGCATTAGGCCGATCTCTTTATACTTTTCTGCAGAGTAAAGCACTAACCCTCTGTATGTATATAAAAGCTGTCTTTTGCCATGATATGAGCCAAAACAGCTTAAAAATCTGTAGTACTAATATTTTGGGCAAAATTGAATTTTTCGCTATGTGTGCACTTGTGTTTTGAAAATTGACAATTATTGCTGCCTAATGGTCTTTATGACGTCACTTTGATGCATAAAGGGCATGCTAGTACTTATCTTGGTATTTCACGGGAAAGAGAATGACCATAGTATCATTGGTACCAAAAATCAAAAGTATCAAGAGCTTAATAAGAGATTTCCAAAAGAGGATAATGTGAGCCAAAAAACAGGCTTGCGTAAGTCGAAGAAGGCTAACACACAATGCATTTGTTCCACTTTGCCCAAAGGATGAATCAGCATCTCTTAACACAATTGAGTGTATTTTCACTTGGTTAGTCCGATTTTCAAATTCAAAATTCTTATGAAAGGTTACAGTATATTAAAGTTGCGACATTAACCAGCTTACCTAATGTTATTGATTTCATGAAAAAATAAAACATTTTGGGTTGGGATCGATGTGTACTAATCATTCGGGACACCCTTTATTCCAGTTGGAATTGTTCCAACAGCTTGAAGCCCCCAGTGCTATGATACATCAGCACCAATCCACCCGAGCATACTCAACAATTTGAACATTGCGGTTGCAGAGGAGCTGAGAAGGTTGTTGGCAAAACGCAGACCATGTGGATTGCAGGCTGGGTAACTGACAATACATCCATTCTGAAGCAGAGAGGGATGGGATGAAGCCAAAGAAGAGAAGAGACTGGTTCCAAGTCTAAGCAGCCAGGAGAACTTTGGAAAAAGGCTTAACTCCAGCGTGAATGAGAGTTACAAGTCAGGATGAGGCAGCCATCATGTTCTACAAACAAATGGAAGATCTCAAAACTGGCTGACTCAAAGGGTGATTATACCACTACATGGAAAATCACCAAATTTATCCGCAAAGAGCCAAGAAACCAGTGTCAAGGTCAACAAAGAGATGGCCCCCCCAACAAGTGGAGAAGGACCTACTTTGCAGAATGAGGAATATTTCAGTTCCTTGCTCGGTTCACTATCGTTTGAACTGCCCTCCACAGGCTTCTCAAGATCTGCCCATCGAAACCAATCCACCAACACTAGAGGAGACGCTACCAGCCATAGGCCAAATGAACAACAATAAGGCCGCCGGACTTAACATTGCATTACATCTGAACACGCCAAAATGGTGGTGATGCAATGGCTCAGTTAGTTCATGGCTTTTGTACTGAAGTATACACCAATCTCAACCCACGCCAGCCAATGGACCATAAGCGTCGTTGTTTTCCTCTAAACCAACGAGGGAGACCAACTTGTCTGATGACCACATCGAGGAATATCTCTACTGCTGTCAATTACAGCCAAGGGTTACAACAAGATCCTTCTAAATAGAATCAGAGATCATGTGGACCCTATCTTAAGAAGCAACCGCTGGATTTCGTTCTGGAAGAGTTGTGCCCAGCAATCCATATCCTCAGGAAGAATATGGAAGGTTCGCCAAGACTACCCAGCTTCCTCTCACAGTAACCTTTATAGACTTTAAGATATGCCTTTGATTCCATCATAGAAAGGTTATGTTTGCTGTGAATGCTTCATTATGGAATAAACCGGAAGCAGTAGTGATGCCATAAGTACGCTTACAAACAACACTCTAAAAGTGCATCAATGGTCGACGAAACATTTTGGATCCTTTCGAAGTCACCACCGTAGTTCCTTCGAGGGGATGTTTAGCTCCATTCCTTTTCAAATCATACTAGTTGACTTTCTACTGAAGAAGGACACATCAGATTGTGACTCCTGAATTGTAACACACCCTCACCCTCCAGACGGTTCCCCAACAAAAGTATGAATGACTTGGATTTTGCTGATGATTTTGCCCTGCTGGAATCCACTCTTCCGAGGGCACAGCACAGCTGACCAATACTGCAGCGGCATCAGCAAATCTTGGCCTCATAATAATCAATATCCCAGACAGAGTACATGACTGCAATTGTCATCCTCATCCAACACGTCAAGTCTATGGTGAATCCATTAACCATGGGACCCGATTCCAATATCTTGGCTCCAAAATGGCATCTGCTGCAAGCGCACCTAAAAAGACGCCAGGCGAGCATGAAGTGCCTTCTGGAAGCTAGAACTCTGTGGAAAAGCCCCCAATTACCCATCTCTGCTAAAGTCAAGTTATTCAACACTACGTGTGTGACCATCCTACTCTATGCTGTGAATCCTGGGTGCTATATAACAAGACATGGAAAGCAAATCACGCATTTGCTACCTCGTGCTATAGGATTATGCGGGACCCTAAAATGGAAAGACCCGTGTCTCAACACCATCTTAATATTCAATGACAACACTGAGCCTCTTTTCCACCTTGGTAAGACTCGCCAGCTGGTTTCTGGGACACATCCTTTTGTCTGCCAGAGGAGAGCCTACTAGAAGAATACCTCTCTACATACCACCTCATGGAAAAATGAGACCTGGACGTCCACGCACCTTTTATTTAGCCTACATCCACCGTGTGCTAGGGTAATGATAAAGGCATGATTCAAGCTGAGCAATAGCCCCGCACTTGCCAAAGATATCTGTGCATGGAGAAAGGGGGGGGTCTGGTTAATCTCGCCTGCTTCCGCAGGGCCGAAGGATATTAATGATGATACATTTGTCGGCGCCACACTCCCCAAGGCTAAATGACCATGTCATCATGGTGTGCACAGCGATAGTTATGCATATTGCTCCCTCTTGTGTCATACAGAGTTGCGTCATTCACCGTTCCATGATGCTCCAAGGGTCTAGTGAACTAATGCTTCATGTTTGCAGCAAGAAGTATTCACATCCTCTCTCGTGTGATACTCCAATTTTGAATCACCACCTTCTCACTGATGCTCTATATTACTTGGTTGTCACTCCACCACCATGCAATACAGAATATTGCAGGTATTTTCATGTCTACTGATGATAAAGTATGGTATACGCTGTGATTTTGATACAGAGGTACAAAATACATTTTTGGCAAAATGGATGTCTGAAAGCTATCGGTAAATGTTGCGTGGGGGCTAAATTTTAATGACTGATCTATTTGACAGCAGCATTTTGAACATTTTGAAATGACCCATTTTATGTACGTGTAAGCATGTGAAATCATATTTATCACGCACAAAATTTGGTCAATACCCATTTTTTTTCACAATGCCTCAAACTATCTCTAAGATGACCCTTTGACTTATACTGTAAAACCCTAATGTTATTACTCACTTCTCAGATAATTCTTGCAATATAAAGTTTTCAAGATATCTTGAAAGCTTACTCTATTGATGGGACTTACCTGTTCATTTATGAATTTAACTCGAATGAGACCCTTGAGTGTGTTTGCCGAGAGTGAGGCAAGCTGTTGATACCCATCCTGGAAAATCATCAAAGCATCATAGTAACACTTAGAAATCACATTGGCTGATCAGATCAACAATTCTTGCGATTTCCCTTTGGAAATAGTTTGAACTGTTTCCTTACAACCTCATCCCTAGAGTCATAGAGGGGTTATAAAACAAATACTACATGGTTTCTAGTGGGAAAATAGGTCACACTTTCCCTTGTTACTGGCTACGAGCCTATTACCCTTACCCCCTCACCCTTCAGTTTGGGGTGATATGGGCCCTTATCTAGTACCATCGGGACTTCTCCCTCTCACATGTATTATTTAGGTACTACCATCATGTATTGATTGGAATTTCCTCTGACCTTAACGCTTGCTAAAGCAAGCTCAAAATTGTCCAGTGGTTTGAAGGAACATTCCATGATGGCATTGATGAAGAAGCCAAGCATTAATGTGTACAACACCTTTAAGGCCATTTGAAGAGGAATTGATCCCCAATTGGCATTGATAAGAAGTTCCATGAAATGATGAGAACCTATCTATTATCATGGCATTGATAAAGAAACATATCATCAGGGCAATGAAAAGAACCTATCACACAGTATTTGACACGGAACTATCAACAACACATTGATAAAGGAATTTATTATGGCAATTGACAAGGAACAGATTGTCATAGCATTGATAGGAACCTATTGTCATAGCATTGATAAGGACCTATTGTAGTAGCATTGATAAAGGACATATATCATGGCATGCTAGAGGAACCTATCATCATGGCATCGTATAAATGAACCTATTATCATGCATGGCATTGGTTAGGGTTTGATAAAAGAACATAGAGCTCTATAGAGCAATTGAATATGCTAGTATTATTCCATCATTCTTTATTATCATTAAAAACCATCAAAAATAAAAGAACATACATTTACTCCAGGACCCGTACGCTACTGAAACTCTCAAAAGGAGAACAGCAAACAGGCAGGGGAAACAACCACCAAAACAAGAACAGATTACTTCATTAAACACCCACTCAATAGACTATATGGTATTTTCCCAAGACCGATCTTCCAACCATGTGCCCAAGCCGTTCCATTAGCATGGAGAGGAGGCTACTTACCTAGGAAAATATCGATAGAATTATTGGACTGAAAAAAGGCCACCACAAAAAAATAATTATGTTAACCATATCCATTGTACGCTGACATTAAAATCCATGTTCCATCAGACTGCCCCTGATTACATTTACCTTACTGTATCGCTGAAATGTATTACATAGACCCAATGTTATTTAACAAAATTCTTACCAAAAGCCTGCAGACTAAAAAGGAAATCTTATTAATGTAGGAAGTTGAAAGAAAGTAAACAAAAAATAAATGTGGCCTCTGTAATGATGGTAACTAGCCACACAGCATTGATTTTAAAAGATTATAGCTTTGTGATTCCATTCACTTGCCGATTTAACAGGTCACGATTTTCAAAGCCTTTCATTTCAATTAATACGCAAATGGTTTGATTCCCGGCTCTTTTTAAATTGACCATTCAAAATAGCTGCTTCATTAATTCAAAAAGTATTCAGAATTGGTCGGTTGTAATAGGTTTGCACAGGGCAGCTTATACCATGGAGTTACTATAATAACTCCATGCTTATACTTACTTACAAGACAGTATACCTGTTCAGATTATAAATGACCGAAGGTTGGACAAAAGTGATATCTTTAGACAACTGGCAAATATATACCTGAAGACAGTACATCTTTACTTTTGATCATCATACCTGCCCATCCCAGCACCAAAGATCGCTCTTCAGAAAACGTACTATAGTAAGTAGAGAAAAACCCAGGAAACTTGAGGTGGGGACAACTGACAACAATGAAGAGGAAAACTTCATATACATGTATGGGGCAGAATCCCAGTTAAGCTCATTTTGAGTGCTCCAAATGGAATAACTACAGATGATGACAATTTTGCTCAAATTCTGGACAAGTTGCTTTTTTGTACTAGATTTGCCAAAGACAAAGTTGAAAACCTCACCCAATCTATCTGGAACCAATCTCAATGCAGTTTAAGATGACATTGATACCCTTCCTGGATAACATGGGACTGAAGGTTTTCATACAATATTTTGAACTCATGGGCCTTTTGAATATTTCTAATATGTTCATTTACCTTACTCTATGTTGATAACAAAATATCTTTACCTTTACACCCATAAGTAATGTGTTTACCAAGAAACTTCTCAGGAGCCTCTTTAGTTGTTTCTAACACAATTTCACCAAAATTGAATTGGCACGTATTTGGCTTCCTGCTACATATTGACATAGACTTACATTTAGATGGCTTTAAAGTAAGATTCATAGATTTATTTATATAGTTAATCTCATTATTTGTTTATGTTTTCATTTGTTGGGAGTTAATAAGGCAGAAATCATCTGCAAAAGGTAATGTTACATACTGCTCACCTTCCATATTATAACCCACAAGTATCCTCATACTGTTTTAAAACCGGAATAATAGGATTAAATACTAAAAGAAATATAATTGGAGATTAGGGATCCCCTGGAAGATGCCTCTTTTAAACTGGAATGGTATGCTTCTCCAGCTAGGACCCCTGTCTCCTTCAAGATTGTCATACAGGTTTTTGATATACCTACAAACAGGCTGGGGTATTTTGTTTCTCTGAGAGGTATAATGAATAAGGTTGTGTTCTACAGACCCCAAAGCATCCACTAAATCAAAATAGGTAACATGGAGTGTTCTTTTATCACTATGAAACTAAAGCACTGAAATGACCACTGAAAACTGAAATGAACACTGAAAATTTTAACAAAAGAAAAGACCACTGAAATGAGATCCTTTGTTATTCATTTATGCAAGTAGCTATGGTTATGCCATTGCATATTCATACACGTATTCAAATGACACCAGATTGTCCTGCACTGCTGTGAAATCCAAATCCCACTGAAAAGGGTTTATAATCACACTGAAATGCTGCTAATCACACTGAAATGCCACAACGCCAGACGACCGTGGAATCCAAATCACACTGAAATGCTGCTAATCGCACTGAAAAGTTTCCTGATCACACTGAAATTCCTCTAATCACACTGAAATGTGCATCACGTATCACCATGCCAGCCAGCTCTAGTACTAGTAGGCTTCCTGTCATGCACGCCACACTTATCCATACACGTTAATAGTGTTTTTTTTCTGAAGTCTGTAATGTAATCCGATTTTCAACATTTCAGCAAATTGTTGCAGAATTTGTGATGTAATTACTCCCGTTGTTTATCAACATCGCAAACATATAATGTGTAACACAGCATCTTCAACACTTTAATACAAAGCATTTAGCTCAGCCCACAATGTGAATGAGTTGTTCTTGTTTGTTTGGGTAGGCCTACCATATTTTGGAGTACCCTTGAAAATGGATTTTTGACAGGGAAAGTTCAAGTTCATGTACAAAGTCTTGCAATGCAAAGTTAACTTATAATACAAAAATTTATATCAGAATCAAACAGAAGTAAAATTTGACTACACTACAACTACAATGATATGTGGAGGAGAGGCCGAATAAGAATATAAGATAGGTCCCATTTGGAGGCTACTAAATTAAAAATACCCAATGGCCTTTTTGCTATGTATCATCGTTATTTTGATATGTGTGTGGCTGTTTCTATATTTGTTGTCTGTGTTGTTTTAACATGTTTAAAGTGTTCTGAAACTATTCATTTACAATTGTCGATAGTTATTATTGTCTAATAAAGTGTTCTGAAACTATTCATTTACAATTGTCGATAGTTATTATTGTCTAATAAATTAAATTGTGTCAATACTCACTAATAAGCCTTGCAATCCCCCATTCAACTTGCCAACGGGCATTGGGTCTGCCAAGATAAACCCAATTAAATTGTTTAGTTGTTATCCCCACAAATATGTTCATGCCACACCACTCTGCATATCGCCTTGTCCACTGAAAACCAGACGGGCAATTCACCATTGTTAACCAGCCGGTGTGCGTAGCACGGCTGTTCTTGTATTCTGGTCTGTTTCTTTCTTCTTCTTCTTCTGGCACCACGCGTCGCCAAGCTTAAAAAGGCTTCTAGTGCCAAAAACGTTGGGCCAATTTAAAAGAAGCCAATTCAATTCCAGAGGACCACTGACCCATCCCTCAAATAGGGTGTACACAGATTTTGGTTAAGTGATTTGAATAGAAATATTAATTTTTTGGTGCAAAATCTAGAAATCCTTCTTCCTCTCCCCTCCCCCCGCATTCAAGAGCGAGAAACACCAAAATTGTTCCAAGGACCCTGAATGAGTTCTTCAAATTGGTGGACACAATCAGGGTTTCAATGTCACCTGGGCAGAGATGGGGGCATTTTGTACAAAATCGGGTTAAGGGGGTTCGGTTTTTGCTCTCGCATCCGCTTCTCTCGCCTCGCTCGCCTGTCTTACGCCAGTATAAATGCCCCCTTTTTTTTTTTCTAACCTTGGGTCTGCAAGAGCCAAGAATTTCTTTAGCTGGTAAAGCCTTACAAGTCATTCGAAAACAGGTTAAATCTACTTACCTGAGGATTACCAAAAATCTATATAGGAGATGTTTAGGAATTGGTTTCTAAACGACCCGGTATGTAATGTCAAACTCCGCTTCACCTATACTATAGTCCTGTAACTTTATTGTAGGGGGATTTTATATTTTAATTGGCAGCGCTCCCTTCAAATTCCTTTCCGTCAAGTCGCCCTGGGTTTGTTTGATTCGCATTTACGTATTATTGTATGGCGAGTCCGGCAAATCCCGTCAAAAAACCAAACAAAAAATCTTTTTACCAATTGATGAATGCAAAAAATCGTACTTCAGGTGCTGTTACATTTCCCGGGGAAGGCTTGAATTTAGACGGCTTATGTTCGCGGTTAATATGTTTTCTCATAGTCAAGAAAAAGCAAAATAAAAAAATAAAAGAATATGTGGTTGATTTTGTAGCGTAGATGGTTATAATAGATTACCACTCTTTATCAATGTAAAAAAAAATAAAACTGAGAACATAAATAACGCAATACGGACCATAGGTCTTCTGAATGGTCATTGTCTGTACTGTACTGGCCTGCATGTTCTTAAATTTTCAATACAGTCAATGGAGGTCATCAAGGGTCAAGGTCAAACTTTCAAAATGCTCCAATTTAGCTGAAAATTTAACTGAAATGATCCTTAGACATCCTCAAGCATGTTGAAATCTTTTCGAGATCAAAGGTCATAAGAGGTCAAAGGTATTTTTTTTCAAAATCCTCGGATTGAGCTGAAATTTAAATGAACAGCGATCCTTATGACATCATACATCATGTTGAACAATATTTTGAGAAACAAAGTCTTAGAGGTCAAAGGTCAAAATTTTCAAAATGCCTAAGTAAAGGGCAGGAATTTGAAATGATCCTTATGACAACCAATCCCCTCCGTTATCATTGTTGAGATCGAAGGTCGTTAGGGTCAAAGGTCAATACTCGATGTGCTCAGATCTGTCTTCCAGATCTAGATATGGTGGGTTTCGAAGCTAGGCTAGGTCTTCGAAGCGAGGGCTATCGTTCGAAGCTGGGGTAGTTTTTAGGCTTGGGTTTGAAGCTATTAGGCTGGTTTCGTGGTCTTTGCCCAAACTATATCAGTTCTTATATCTGGCAAAAAAAACCCACTCGATAATTGCTTCAAATGCTAACGCTTGGGCCAATTTAAGCCAAATTCAATTCCAGAGGACCAGGTGACCCAGCCCCTCAAATGGGGTGCACACAGATTTGGGTTCAAGTGGAATTTGAAGAGAACCATAGTAATTTTTTGGTGCAAAATCTCACGACAATCATTCTCCCGCAATTCAAGAGCTATAAGACACAAAAATGGGTCATAAGGACCCCGGAATCATGCTTCATATTGGGTGTACACCGATAGTGTTTCAAGGCACCTGGGCAGAGATAGGGGCATTTTGTGCAAAATCGGGTAGGGGGGTTCGGTGTCGCTCACTTTGCCGCCTCGGCCGCCTGTTCGTACGGACAGTATGAATGGCACTAACATGGGTCTGCAAGAGCCAGAATTCTTTAGCTGGTAAAGTCTTCATTATTTCGAAGACAAAGGTTAAACTCCCCTACTTACAACGAGGAATAACAATCGATATAGGAGAATATTAGGAATGGTTTCTCAACGTACCGTATGTAAGGTGACAATCGCTTCCACCTAGCATATAGTCCTGTACTTTTGTAGGGGGATTTCTATATTCTAATTGCAGCGCTCCCTTTCAGTCATTACGGTCAAGGTACCCTGGGTCTTTGAAATCGCATTTAAAGGATTATTGTCTTGAGCGAGTCCGGCAAATCACGTCAAAAAACACATAAAATATTTTTACTCGATTGATGAATGAAACACACGAAAGTAATTCAGGTGCGGTACCATCTCTCCCGGGGAAGGTTTCCATTTAGATGGCTTATGTATGGCGGTCTATGTTTTTCTCTTAGTCAGAAAATGCAGAAATAAACAAACAGGATATTCAAGTTGATTTTGAAGAGTCAGCATGGTTATAATAGATTACCACTCTTTATTAATTTATAAAGAAAAAATAAAAAAAGGAAAATATTGTTTTTAACATTTATTTTTCCATGTCTCTGATTGGTAGATTGGTGCTACTTGTACTGGTCTGCATGTTATAAATTCCATACAAGTTCAAAGGTCAAACTTCGAAATGCTCCGATTGAGCGAAATTTTGCTGAAAGATCTTTAGGACATCCTAAACATGTTGGAAATATTTTCGAGATCAAAGGCATAAGAGGTAAAGTCATTTTTTTCAAATCCTCCGATGCGCTGAAATATAAACTGAAATGATCCTGATGAATCCTAAACATGTTGAATTTTTCGAGATCAAAAGGTCATTAGGGAGGTCGAAGGTAACATTTTCCCAAAATCTCGATTGAGCTGAAATTAACTGAAATGATCATTAAGACATTCTAAACAGGTTGATTTTGAGAAAAAGGTCATTAAGAGGTCAAAGGTCAAATTTTCCAAATGCTACTAACGGGCAGAAATTTAATAGATCCTTATGACACCAAAATGGTTTAAATATTTTCGAGATCGAAGGCGTTTAGAGTCAAAGGTCACACCTCGACTGTGCTCAGATCTGTCTCCAGATCTAGATATGGCTGGCTTTCGAAAGTAGGTAGGGTTCGAAGATGGGGCTAGGTTTCGAAGCTGGGGTTAGTTTTAGGCTTGGGTTTGAACCTCTCCGGTGGTTTCGTGGTCTTTGACAACAGCGATATCTAGTTTCTTGTATGTAAGTCCTGATGATTCGAGGGAAGGAAACAATGCAATGGACCATGCCATTGGACAGCGATTTCGGCGGCGCTTAAGCGCAATAGCTCGATGTATCACAAAAGTTATAAAGTTAATAAAAATACCGAAAAAAGGCCCGAAAAGATCTAAAGACTCGCCGATTTTAAATAAAAATGCAAAGTGTTCACCGTGTCATAGCTCACCTTTCGACTAGAATTACATGAACGACACGCGGACACCGTATTCTCTTTTTACAGTACCATTATGGGCTTTCCCTATTGATGCGCTGAATATCGCACTAGGATTGGATGTACCAATGCCTCGCCCGGAACCTTCTCCCGAGAGGCGTTTGCCTCTTGCTAGTGGTGGTAACACCACACCAGTGTACTCCGGTCGTTCGGTCACCCCCGACAAATACGACCGGCCCGTGGGCAGTACCCAGTGCAAAAACACTCTGTTATGGGTACGTGCCTCCAGGCAAGACCGTCAAAGCCCCTGGGAGACAGATGTCGGAAGCCAGGAAGTTATATCAGGTGGGCTTATGTTTATTTCTTCATTTTTTTTTCAAAACAATGTTAGCTTAAGCATTTGTTGAAGTTAGTGTATTTGAAGTTGTGTATTTTATGAATGTCCTGTGTTCTATCAAAGGAAGAGGTTTACTGTTGAAACGAAAAAAAATTCACGGTACGGATCATCTCTACTTTGAATTAGTATTTTAGGTGAATGTCTTTAGTTCTAGTCGACTTATTTCTTCATTACCACGCACAAAAAGTGTATTTCGAAATATCCAGTGATACCATAAACAGTGAATTTTCCTTTAGCCGAAAATGGCGATAGATCGTACATTATACTGTTTTACAAAACCCATATGGAAGCTATAGGAATCGCCTTACACGGCATAACGGGTAGTTTTTAAGAATATGAGAATTTTGATTTTTGCATCGATGTAAAGCTTCTTATGTCGCCTTTGATTTATTGTTTCTGTAAACCAAATACATAGTAGGCTTCATTGCGTTTTATATTGCGTACATACACGCATTTAATCTGGGATTTAATACATCTGAATCGTTTCGTGATCCAGGTGTATGCCTCATATTGCGTGCAAATTCGACCGTATCTGTAAGAAAATTCGCAATTTGTAGTTCTGTCCGTAGGTAACGTAAGGATTTACATTTTAGCTTGAATAACGGCATTTCGTCTATTTAACTTAAACAAATGGAACAAATTAGTTCTCGAAATTGACAGGTGGTTATGAGCAGTATTATCTTAACCCCCGGGTCTTAAACCACTAGACTAGGGAGGGTTGCTATTGGCGATGTTATAATTTAATTCAATACCAATCAATGAATCAAGGGACCAATAGAATACAACCCAATATCATGGTTATTCAGTGAACTGGTAGGCATGCCAACCAGTATATTTTCGTATTTGCAATGAAGCAAATTACAGACAGGAACTTTTCCCAATAAAATACAGAAAATGGGACACCAGACTGTCCTGCCAATGCTGTGAATCCAAATCCCCTATTTTCTATTAAAGCACTTTGTCCACTTATGTCGCGCATGGTGGTGTAGGGTGTGTGTGTGGGGAGGGTGGCAGGGGGAAGGGGGCAGAGGAATGAAAGAAAAGCAGATACCGGTTTGGCCGCAATTTTTGTCCTGTATAGACGTGCGTCCATTCTTAAAACGGACGCCTTAGTCTCTGTTTCGAAGCCGTTTTATTTTTTTAAGTGACTGGTGTGGATGAGCCGATGTAGTAGGGCTAGACATGTATCATATCAAATCAACTTTATTTCCAATAATCACATACAAAAGGCATACAGAATCTTCTTAAATGCATAACAAAACAGACATAAAAGGTGAGGGTATGAAAGGAGGTAAACAAAAGGCCAGTAGCCCAGAATGGGTCACCCCCTACTTATGCTAAGTTAAAACATAACAAATTAACAATAGAAAAACCAAAAACCACTTAAAAAACGGAACAATTGACACCCCCCCCCCCCCCCCAGCCAGTAGACGAAAGACGGGCCCAAAAATCTAAATTGGTAAGAATCCAGCCAGCAATTCATAAATGGTTTAATTAATTTGGAATAATGGACACCAAGACGAAAAAAATAAAGACATGCCCTTAATTCTTATCCAGCCAACATAAGATTTCTTATTTCTGTATTTATACGTAACATTTTCTCCGTATTTTTAGATGATGTTCAAAGTGCCGAATAAAATGAAATAGGAAGACTTCCATATGTACCCCCTCGTATATATTTACATGTACAAATTTATTTGAATTTTGGCCTTGGTTAATCAAAAACCGGAATATAAGCTAAAATAATTACCTTTTATGTTGCATGAAATATATGAGGGAGGGGGGAGTACATATGGAAGTCTTGCATGAAGAAGAAAAGTGTTTTGTGTGTGTTTGTTTAAAGTTATTTAAAATCTATAGGTATTATACACCATCAGTCGTTTGTTGTAATTCTTGCTGAACGGTTTTTTCCACCGTATTTGTCATTGGTACAATTTGTCAGAATGGCTGATTAAATCATCACTTAATCAGCAGGGCTTTTTAAAAATAAACTCCTTAAGTTTTGTGTGCATAATAATTATTTTTAAATATGTTTTAATGTCATTGTTCAGTAAAAGGGGAAAAGAAAGCAAATACATTACGATTTAATTGGTACAAAAGAACATACAATGTAGCGGAATGCAGAAAATTTGTTTTTAATGTTTTTCAAAACTCTTTTGTTACGTTTCACATCATTATTAGGTGATTGACACCGATCTTCGGCCAAAATATTTCTTATTGTCGATATAACAATTTAGGAGGGCTCTTTCAACGATTCGCGCAAGGAATACATTAGTGTGTGTCATTAATTTCTAGCTTGCCGTGTGTTTCGGATAATAAGAGGGGCTTTTCAAATAGAAACTCTTTGTAGCGTAAACACTTAATAAAATAAGTAAAATAAATAAAACTTTAAAAAGTTTTTTTCAACTATTTTGTGTTTTCTGTTGTCGGGAGAAAAGAAAGCAACGTAAAAACATATCACAGTTTGTAAGTGTTTTAAAATTTAAATGGAAACGTCTGAATTCACGGTATGATTTTTCTCTTGGTAACCAAGGCAAGTTGATATTACAAAAAAAATGATATCATTTTGTCAAGTATCAAAGATCAACTTTGACCCAAAAAAGTGTTCTTTTTAAGGTATGAAGTTTCACTCTGTTTGGAGTGGGCCCGTTAGTCACTCAAAAGAGTGAAATTCACTCTTTTGCATTAGAGAGTAAGTAACATTTTGCCAAGTTATACAAATAATTGAACGAAATCAGCAAAGGACTAAGAGAAATGTTTCTTATTTTGTCAATTCATGTGGACCAAAATGACAGAGATGATGCCCCCCAAAACCTATACCCACATTTTAATGTGTGAAACTTGGTATTTCTCAAATGGATTAAGAATGATAATGATAAAGAAACGTTTTAGTCTAGATATGTTTCATATTGACAGATTGTTATTTTGTGTATGTCAAAACATAAACTACTATAGGGAACCATAATTATGACTAGTTAAAATGACTGATTATTATTGAAAGGTTCAAACAACACTTGAATCTTCAAGGTTGTACGATTTTAAGGATGATTAAATTACTGTGGCATATTTAGCACGCCTTTTTCCCTTATACGATCCATGACTTATTTAAAAACGACTGTCATTGGTGGAAGAGCCATCGCGGGGGACTGATGAAGAAGTAGAGGAACTTTTTATCATGTGCTTATGGGGGGAAGCATGATTTTTTTTTTACAAGACGAGTGGTTTATACACCTGGGCCCATACTGAACACCTGTGATATTCGGATAAAGTGCCCAGCGAGGGGAAAAATAGTTGGTGCAATAATGTTTATAAATACAATGTCAACACATGTTCCGAGTGAGATTCCCCAGGCAATACATGAATAAATACATGTTCTGGCATGAAATGGAGACGGCGCCTAATCGATATACAACAGACGCCTCACCATGTAGGCTACCACCACGACCTCATGAAGCGCCGCCGACCGTACTGCATCGCTTGTTAATACGGAGCGGGGTTAACAACGCGGGTGTATACACCAGAAGGGCTACATGAGCTTTTTCGGGGCCACTGTACCGACTTTAAGCGTGCACGCATTCCAAGCGTTATCGAGCCTAAATAAAGGCGACACTACGCATAACGCGCTTAGTTACTCCGTATTTCAAGTACAGATTTAATCTGTGGAGAAGATACAGAGTTTTAAAAGAAAGCTGTCAAATACTGTCAAGACAAGTTTTTTGTTTGTTTTTATTATTATTTCGGCCTTTACCGTACGGTAATGATACCCAAGGGCAGGGTCATAAGACAATTACACAATTAAGCAATACAATTAGCATTCCAGAAAGAAACCTTAAAAATAGGAAAATAAATTAACACCGCCTCGTATCCACAAAAATGGGCAAGGGAAAAAGGTCTTGAAAATATAATTTCTAAACATGTCCCAATCGTACCTATATGCAGACGACACACAATTATGTTTCATTTCCCCTTGTCATATTTTTGGTAGGTGGAATTGTCTGGATGTAAAACAAGTGACGTGAAGGTGGCATGGCAAATCAAAGTGATATGACATCGCACTATATAGGGTAAGACTGTTCTTTATATATTATTTATGTTTAATTAGAATATTAATTGTTCGTAATAGTTTTACTGGACAGTCCGAATTGGTGGACAAGGGACCCATATCAAGCTCTATCATCAATTACCGGAAGCAATGGTCTATTTTTTTCACAACCCAAAGCTACACAACCAAAATTATGAGTCGGAAAAGTATATCATTAGTCGTAAAACTGGCAAAATGTAAGTGTTAAAAGGGACATCTCAAACGTCTGAGCTGCCGATAAAGCCCCACCCACCCCCAAGTCCGTAGCCAGTCTGCCTGCGTAAGTTTGGAGCTAGGTGGACTGTTGGATCCTCTTACTGACTGTGGCTCGTTCTGGGCAGTCTAGCGGGTCGCTCAGAGCCAATCATCAGAAGGGGATTGTGTTAATTTAATTATATAAATATACCTTCACAGCACATTCATTAGCATTCGGAGTAAGTAAGCTCGTTTTGTGTTCCTTAAATAACTACTTTAACTGCAATCACCTTGTTTTATTTCCAACACCCAATCGTATTCCCCATCATCATTCGTTATTACTATTTTGCAGATTGATTTTTATAATTTGAGCGCTAGACATATGGTGTAACATTTCCCAAAAGGAATACGCCTTGAAAAATATAATGTATATATGTAAAATTAAAAAGCCTTCAACGGACCGCAAAGTAAATACTTATTAAAGAACCAAAAGAGTACAAAACAGATGAAAAAACTTCAGAAAGGGTGACAACAGTTACAGATTATCTTCATTTTATTCGTTCACATTACTCCAGAAAAACATCGAATTTCCCCTTGAAAAAAGTGGAAGGGCTTCCGAAAAAATATTATGACGTGGTGACTCCAAAAGCGATGCTATACCACATACCGTCGAATTCGAACCCTGAAAATTGTCTAAGACGGTATATACTACGATGTGGTTTATTAGGAAGGTCGCGGTCGAATGCTAGATTTTCATATTGGTTTAGGTCCGTGCTATGCTTATTCCAACACAGTATCTGCCGCTATTAGATACCATGGTTGAATATTAGAAAATGAATACCAAGATCCTGATGGAAGTTAGTTTAACTGACGGCAACCTCGGGCATATTGGGCGACACAGGGAATGGGGATATCAGCAAAAGCCCGTGAACAAACACACCACTGCACTAACTGCACAGCCCTGACAAGCGATGTCACCTCTTGCACAGCGCTTGTCAGCAACTCGTTTTAGCGAGCCGCCACTTCTAACTACCCAGAGGATCAATGATGCAGAAGCCTATTAAGTGATGCGTATTCAAAAGAGGGACAATATTTTTGTGACGCCCTTATTTTATTACATGGAAAATACTTATGATAAAACAAAATGACTTGGTTACACAAAAATGTTGGTAATTAGAAAACAAGGTGGTCTCGAACCACAAGTCTTGCCTGTTTGTGTGATCGCAAAATGTGTAAAATTGTATGATGAGTTTAAAAGGTCATATAGGGGTCAATGAGTGTCATTCTCTGAACAAACTCCATGAGTCAGTGGCTCTTCTGACCAAGCTAGGCTGCAATTGCTCAAATTGTTTATGGCAGAAGAGAAACACAATTATATAACTTTACCCTAAATGGGACAAATGCCCTTAATAAGCACCATGCGCTTTGACCAATGTTAACACCCCCCAGATGGGTCACTGTCAGCAGTTGAGTGATTCTTCAACTGAATTGATTTCAATGCTTTTGACCTTTGACATCCAATCTGCTTAAACCCCAGAGGGTTTTGGGCCAGTGGACTTTGACCAAGATTGGTGATTATAGCAAATTATCGAGATTGCCCCTTACTTGGCCCATCTGTGAACACCCTATTGAAAGCTTGGACCAAGGGTTCGACCTAATTGCTTGAATTGGATCAAGAGTGTGGCGGGAGAGAACAAAAAACACTTTAACCGAAATTGACCAGACAGACTTAAAGAAACATGTATCTGTTTTAAACACTCTAAATACATATAATTCTGAAACACTATAATAAACATTCAATCTTGCTATACATATTAGGTTATTCTGTTAACAGAAAAACGAAAGTGTGAGCCACAAAGGATCATCTTTTCAGAATTCCTCTAATTAGTACTTAGCTAAAGGAGGTACTAGATAGAAATTCACATAATAAAGTTAAGTCAAAGGAATGCGTAATAATGAGATAAGGGTATTTCCGGCATTCTGTACATTGGAAATAAACTTTATTATATGTAATGCCGGGCAGTCCGTTCATCCGTCCATCCATCCCGTCTGTCCGTCCCATCCCATCCCATCCCCATCCATCCATCCACGCATGCCAGCGCACCACACACACACGCATTGCATACATACATACACAAAAACACACACATCTATATAGACACGTACATGTACATACAAATAGGTTTCTTGGTCTTGCTCTGAGCAACGATTTGGTTCAATTGTTAATTCTTTATTTTTTTTTTTTTTTAACACAAATAACCACACACACCACACATAGGCACCACACATACACACATGCAACATCCAGAGAGACAGGCAACAGGAATGGGATACAGACATGGACACCACATACACCACACACACACAACACACCCACACACACACCACACAACAACTAGGAACGTTTGTGGTCCAAAGGGAAATTCCAGACATTTATTTTAAATTGAGAAAAATTATTGGGATTTTTTAGGGGTATTAGATATACTATCTGAATGACCAGAATAAATGAGCAGAAATTCTGATTGATTGTGTGGGATTGCACGGGCTTATTATGGAAAATCACACGTTTACATTTTGGAATATAACCCATTTTTAAATGTACAGAAATTATATTTATACTCTATCCATTGTAAAACTACTGGTACAAGCTATTGCTAAATGCACATCTGTCTGACCAGAGTTACTGAGCTTGTTATACCAAAGAACATGGGATGTGTCCTTGCTAAAGGCCATGACACCTAGCTAGTAGCAAACAGTACTTGGCAGCCACACGACCAACCCAGGTTAAAACAGGCTGCAAAGGCATCTATCAAGGCTAGCATATACAACATAGCCAGCGAGGACAAGTGATGCTGCATGAAAAAAAATGCCTAAAATTTGTCACTTGGAAATGAGGGCAGAAATACAAAAAATACCCCAAAAAAACAATTTGAAAATCAAAAATTTCAATCAAACATTGTTTCATAGGAAAGCACAGTAATTTCAATACTGCAGAACTGGGGACGTTGCACGAGGATTGAACAAGATACAAAAGACTAGTTTACATGATTCGTGGCTGCCCTTGAACAGAAAATCTTCTACTTGATGGAATAAGCATATCTATTGATAGGCTGATCACGGTACAGATAGTTGGAGGGTCATTGCATAAAATGTTATTTACTGGTCGTGTTTGAGTGCTCCAAATGGATTATAGAACTGTCTGCTGCCAGCGCAATGACGGTGCGGTCGACTCATATCAGGGTGATTTCAGGGTGATTACAGGAATGAATAAACATTACCTTTACCAGATATAGCAATGACAAACTATTGATATGGAAATAATGCCGATCGGTGATGCTCATTACTGGGAACCCGATCAAAACTAATCACACTGAAAAAGACCACTGAAACACCGATGAAAATTCAGCGTTACTATTTCTTTTGTTTCTGGAGATTTTCAGTGTTACTTTGCTCATTTCAGTGGTCAGTTCAGGTTATAGTTCATATGTATTATGGTTTCACTTGATTACATGGGTTCTTCCATAGCGAGGGTTAAGGTATGTTCTATGCAACAATTAATATCCTTAAGGTTAGCTTTCTGGACGCTCGGGTCTAGCAAATACTGTTAATTAAATACTCAGAAATCCTGTCTGATATAATATGGTGAAGTGTTTCCCACAACGATGTCAGAGAAAATCATCCGTAAGTTCAGGTTTTTCGTTGTCTCACCCGTGTCGTAACATTTTGACCAACATGGGTGGTTCACCTGAATGTAAAAGTTTAGAAATAGAATGGCAGTATGTTGTGTTGTGGGAGTTTTATCAAAGCAATCCAAAAAACATGGACTCGTCAGACCCTGGAGCGGAAGTGGGTTTGAGTTCAGAATTGTTTTGATGCTGAGGGTGAACAACACCATATTAAAGCAGTTGAAGCATTGTCAGTATGGAGATACGGAAACCATTTCCACCTGCGCAAAAAACAACAGGAAATTTGCCGAATTGACTCTCGACGGAAAATATGTTGGCTGTTTCACTGTAAAAAAACAGGTTCCAAGATTGACCTGGTTTTAGGACCCTGTGCTTCATCAGTGTTAATCATCATCAAAACATGTTCCGCCTAAGCTTGCCTCTTAACTAGCAATTGGCGGAAGATTTGATTGTGGCCAATTTTTTTAATCTTTGTGGAAAACATGGTTTGCGGTTTGTAAAATAAGTGCAAAAAGATTCCAACTTGCCTAATGAATCAAAAATTGAATTTCCAACTGGCCCAGCACAAAAAAATTGCCCGGGGACAGTTGTTGATTTGCCTTAGAAAGGAGAAATTTTAATTCCAGAATAGGGTGAAGCCAGTTGTGTTCATTCGATTAATCAAACAAGCCAAATGTGGCATGCGATATCATGATGCATCCCCCAAATAGGATAGGTAAACCAAAAACATGATGGTGCCCAAAACTATGAACATGAAGTGTGTTGCTATTATATACTTTGGGTACCTCAATTTTGGTTTATCCACCGATGTGGGGGCATCTGTGGAGTACTTTATATAGGCAACTTACAATGTACATTGATAAAGGAACCTATATCATGGCATGGTTAGGCAACTTATCATTGTGACATGATGAAAGGAACCATCATCATGGCATTGGTTAGCACCTTATCATGTGACTTGATAAAGGGAACCCTATCATTAAATGGCATTGTTAGGCAATTATCATTGGGAAATGATAAAGGAACCTATCATCATGGCAAATTGGTTCAGTCAAACTTATCACTGTGACATTGATAAAAGAACCTATCATCATGGCATTCGTTAGGCAACTTATTGTAAATTTGATAAAGGAACCTATCATCATGCATGGTTAGGCAACTTATCATTGTGACAGCGATAAAGGAACCTATCATACTGGCATTGGTTAGGCAACTTATCATTGTGACATTTGAAAGGAAACTCATCATGGCATTGGTTAGGCAATTATTCATTGTGACATTGATAAAGGACCATCATCATACGGGCATTGGTGAGGCCAACTTACACTTTATGACATTGATAAAAAGAACCAATCATCATGGACATGGTTAGGCAACTTATCATTGTGACATTGATAAAGGAACCGATCATCTGGCATTGGTTAGGCAACTTATCATGTGAAATTTAAAGGAACCACCCCCCCCCCACTTTGTTTTTTTTTGTGGTATATTTGGTGAATTTGATCACGTGACATGATGAAAGAACCTATCATCATGGCATTATTTAAGACATAGTCTTATCATTATATCTTATAGCAGGAATTGATCATGGCCATCAAAAAGTGCGTGAGTGAGTGAGGATTAAAAGTAACGACAAATCAACACAATTGTGTTATATGTGTCATTTAAGAATTATAAAAAATCAACATTTTATAAAACATACACACAATAAATTCTAGTAAACCTTCATAAAACCAACACCATAGTAAATTCTAGTCACATGTATAAAACAGAACACAGAATTCTAGTACAACATTCAATTTGAAGAAACAATTGCAAATAGGGACACAATCATACACTGATGACCAAGATCCACCCATCCATGTATAAATAAGAAAACCCAAATGAATACAATAAAGAAACACTGTTCCAAAATATAATTACGGTATACACAACATACACTGATGACAAAGCGGCGGCGGGGGGGGGGGGGGTTTTTTGGGGGGGGGGGGGGTGGGGGGCGTGGGTGGGGGGGGGTCATCACCTATCCATGTACAAGAAACAAATTTCAACTACAAGACAAATCAATACAGTAATGAAAACATTATTAAACATTATTGTAAACATATTTTACAGATTAAAATAAGGTGTCTTACATAGTACAAGAATTGATAAATAGTATGTTTTCATGGTAACTGATTTTAAACACTGACAAGTACAAATTGTCAAATGTAGGTTTCATATTAACCATAATTAATGTATGTTTTTAGGTTAACTAATACAAATTTTAGCTACTTGACGAGTAAGAACAGATTACATTTAATAATACAATTACACAGTAGAGATTCTTAAAGCAATACACAATTCCTAAATTAAAAAACAACCGTTGTCAAATAACAGACGAGTTTCCCCTTTTAGTCGCTTTTAGACATGCAGAGGAAAACAACATCGGGCAATTCTTGACCCCCGAATCCGCAGGGGGCCCCATTTAGTCGCCTTTACAACATGCAGAGGACACATCGCGGCCAATCTTAACTTGAACCCGCAGGGGACGGCATCAAAAAGAGCATCTGCTGACATTGGTGAAGTAGCCTAATATATTGCTTATTTACATTTCACATGTATCAAAATGCTTCAAAATTAGTACTGTATATTTTGACTACATCAGCGGCAAACATACCCAAGGCATACTTATTATACTTTGGACGTGTTAGGCTTAAGGGACAATATTCCTAACAGCCCCCCATGCCCACCTGGGTAAAGAGAAAGCAATTGAGATGAAGTGTCTTGCCCAGGGACACAACGTGTGGGAAGATAGTGTGACTCAACCCAGACCCTTAATATGTGAAAAATGGTCCATCTTTGGCCAACATGCTCTCACATATCTATCATACATGACATTGATGAAAGAACTTACTATCATAGCATTGAAGGAACCTATTTATATGCATTGCAAACACATATAGCAAGATGTAAGTTTGATTTAGTTACATTTACTTAGCAGTATGTCCTCACCTGTTAATTTTTAAAAGACAAAGTTATCACTCAGTTGTTCAAATGCATACAGGGAAGGTGAATGTGCGAATGAGATAAACATGAAATTCAGGAACCACATGGACATTTTTGCTAAATATTTTTAATTTGATTTTTTTCTCAATTATGATGGTTATGAATGAGGTTAATAATTTTGCACTGTTTTTCAGTCATTTTTTTAAAATTATCAGGATTCAAAACAATGACCTCAAAACAGCCAGCATGCAGTTATTAATCTCCTGCATAGTAGTAGTAGTAAATCTTTATTTATCAAAGTTTACTTGGTTCAGTTGCAAAAATGATCTCCCATAAGACCCTGACAAATATATAAATATACAGTACATAGTCATATTAAAGACACTATCAGTGATTCATCCGAAAGAGTCAAAATATTTGAAATTTGTAGAGATGGTTTAAAAGTGACGTATAAGTCCGTAGAACCCTCATAAGTTACTTTCTTCAACTGAAGAATTGACAGAGAAGGAAGCACACTGCAGTGTTCAAAGATATAACTCTCCATTCAGTTACGTTTTGTAGTAAGTGTCCGAATGGACAGTAATGACTAATATATCCAATTTTTTCCTTATTATTAGGTTGCTTCTGGCCCTATCATTTGTAGAATATGTTGGGGTACCTGTACTTGTTATAGTCATGCACAAATCTGATTTTTGATGATTTTTTTCGATTTTCTGATTTTGCAAATCACTGATAGTGCCTTTAAAAAAGTTAAAAGAACACATTTGAATAGTAAATTAAGAATCAACATGAGAGGGGACAAATATTTTAACAACATCACTCACTTTAAAACTTGAGAATTGAAAGCATTTATTGCTCATAGAAAACTACACCTGACATCAGCTGGGAGGCTATTCCAAATAATTCATAACAAAAAGGAGTTGTCCAGCACCAACAGAATGGCTATACTGATAATACTAAAATGGTGTTAAAAGTCCAATAATCCAATTATTAACAAGGCGGTTCTCGAACCACAAAGCCTGCCATGGTAGTAAAAAATAGGAAAAGTAACATTAAGATCATAGGGAGAATTGTGAAATAAGTGATTCTCAAGCCACTGAGGCTCTGGCCATAGGAGTTACATACTGTGGATGACCCCAGATGACCTTCAAATAACCTTGAAAATGTTTGGTATCAAATGGTGACTATACCCCCAGGTTTCATGACCATTCAACCATTTGCAGTGATTTGACCTTGGATAACCCAACATGACCTTGAAATGATCTTCACAATTTTCAGCACTAAATGTTGACCACACCCACTAAGATTGATGACCATACAGCCATTTGCAGTGATTTGACCTTGGTTTGACCTCGATTTGACCTCAAATGACCTGAGAATGACCTTGAAAATTTTTGTATGAAATGTTGACTACACCCACAATGTTTCATGACCATACAACCATGTGTAGTGATTTGACCTTGAATGACCCTGCATGACCTTGGAATGACCTTCAAAATTTCTGGCACTGAATGTTGACCACACCCACCAGGTTTTATCATCGTACCACAATTGACAAGGTTTGTAGCAATTATAACCCAATTTTTTTACTGCATTTGACCCTATATTTGACCTCTGACCCATGCTACATAACCCACCTCCGAACACATCCACTGCTTACTTGAGTGTCATCTATGGTGCGAAGATGGACACGCATAATTGCTTAGATCAAAAGATATCGTGTTGACAAGGTTTTTAGCAATTTAGCCCAATTGTGACCGCATTTGAGTCCATATTTGACCTTTGACCCATACCACATGACCCACCTCCGAACTTA
>JAMKCH010008373.1:0-30534 GCA_023653785.1 Ophioderma brevispina
GCATTCTTTCTATTACTGACTCCCTAACATTTGTCTAACCCTCTGTGTCTAACCTTGTGACTGGGACAGGTAGAGGTGCATTCTTTTTATTACTGACTCACTAACATTAGTCTAACCTCTGTGTCTAAACTTGTGACTGGGACAGGGGTGGAGGCGATTCTTTATATATGACTCCCTAACATTAGTCTTACCCTCTGTGTCTAACCTTGTGGACTGGGGAAAGGTAGAGGGCATTTCTTTATAGTACTGACCGCACCTAACATTAGTCTTGTAACCCTCTTGTGTCTAACCTTGTGATGGGACAGGATAGAGGTGCAGCCTTGATTGCTTCATGTTCCTTCCCTACTGTTTAGAGACTGCCGGATCGGCTTTAACCAACCACTGGACCCTAGTGTACAACAATTGAGGTGGAGTTTACATGAGACAAGTGTCATTCCATAACCTTGTAAAATTTAAGCCATATAAAGTATCAATTTCTGATGGATGGATCATTGACACACCAACCCCAATTCAACAAATCTTGCTACCAGTATTCACTTTTACCCACACTACAGCCAGGAGAAAATGGAAACATCGTACAAGCACCAGATACTATAGCTTTCCAATCCAGCTTGTCGGACAAATTTAGGGTTTTAAAACTAAAAATATAAATTTGAGTTTTTAGAATATTTTTTGAAATAGTAGAAAGCAGATTATTAGAAAGAATACTACTACAGAATTAGAATAGTTTAAAATGAAGTCAATCTGTTAACTGGATCTTGTAGAAAATTGCAATTCTAGCTTGAGATACGTTGTCAAGTCCCAACGCAAAAGATTGCATCCTGCAGTGACCTGCATATTACATTAACCCGTGTACAGTAGAGATCGAAAATGCTAATTAATAAGCGCTAATGATCCCCGCTAAGAGAACAATACAAATTTACCGACGCCCCCAATTGTGACGTTAAAGAGGCTTTGACAAACTTTGGAACCAAATCGGGTTCCCTTCGCAGTGCGTCATCGACCTTCGCTGGGTCTATGCGCCGTGGAAAATTCATGTGCTTAGTTTCATAGTTTCACTGAAGTTCAGTAGAAGGCCGAGATGTCTCGGACCGATGTCAATGTTTTTTCCACGTTGCCGATCTGGAATCTTTAAAATGTTACATGGGTACGAAGAAAACATTACCAATAATGCGGAGCCGATGATTGAAAATCCTGCGATATAGCTGGAAATATTGAAACATTTAAAGTTTACCTGGGTACCCGAGGTGCACCACGCCAGCGGGACGCCGCCATTGTGTGCCGAGTCTGATCGGTATTGAGTAAGTCACCCGAACCTTTTAGGTGGTTGAGGTCAGTCACCCGGAACGCTACATGCATTGCAGACATGTACGGGCGCGTAATTCAAACATTTACAAGGCGGTTCTCGACCACAAAGGTCCCCCGCCCAGGAGTCGCTAAAGAACAATACGCTAAAAAAAACAATTTTAAGATATCAGGGAAGATTTGGATGGAAAATAATGGTTCTTGAACGACTGTGACATGACTTTCAAAATTTTCGCACTGTTGCTGAAACTGTTGACCACACCCCCACCAAGTTTCAATCATCTACCACATGATATGATTTGACCTTGAATGACCACCACACGATGACCTATCAAAAACATTTGGAAATGCATTTTCGACCACATTCGCAAGGTTTCATGACCATACAACCATGTGCACGGATTTGACCTGAATTGACCTTTGAATTGAAGGATACCAAATTTTTTTGGCATTGATTGTGGACCACATCAACCTAGTTTCATCCTCCTACCACTGTTAGTGATTTGAAATTGGAATGACCCCACATGACCTTGAAATGACCCTTCCAAATATTCAACACTGAATGTTGACCACACCCACCAAGTTTCATCCTCCTACCACATTGATTAGTGATTTGACCTTAAATGACCCACAGGACCGTGAAATGACCATCAAAATTTTTGGCACTGAATGATGACCACACCACCAATTTTCACCCTCCTAAAACACCATGTTAAGTGATTTGACATTGGATGACCCCGACATGACCTTCAAAATTTTTGGTACTGAATGTTGACCCACCCACCCAAAATTTTCATCCTCCTACAACATGTTTAGTGATTTGTCCTTGAATGACCCCGCATGAACCTTCAAATGACCTTAAACATTTCGGACCACTGAAGTTGCCCACACCCCCAAGTTTCATCCTCCTACCACATATTTAGTTATTTACCGCGGATGACCCCTCATGACCTTCACATGACCTTCAAAATTTTTGGTATGAATGTTACCACACCACAAATTTTTCATCCTCCTACCACCATTTAAGAGTGATTTGCCATTGGATACCGGATACCTCGCTGACCGTGAAATGGACCTTCAAAATTTTCGGCCTGAATGTTGACCACACCCCCAATTTTTCATCCTCCCTACAACATTTTTAAGATTTTGACCTTTGATGACCTCGCATGACCTCGAATGACCTTCAAAATTTTCGGCACCTGAATGTTACCACACCCACCAAGTTTCCCCATGCTACCACACAACAGCTAAGGTTTATAGCAATTTAACTCCATTTTTGCATATTTTTGACCCCATTTGACCTTTTACCATGCCACATGACCCTCCTCCGAACTCATCTGCAGCCTACTTGAGTGACATCGATGGGCGCAAGATGGACACCCATACTAGCTCCAATCAAAAGATATCGTGTTGACGTTTTTTATAGGCGATTTTAGCCCTATTTTTTGCCCATATTTGACCCTATTTTGACCACATTTACCTTTGACCCATGCACATGACCCACTTTGTACCCCATCCACCGCCTACTTGAGATATCTATGTTGGCAAGATTGGCCTTCCACACTTGCTTAGTTCTAAAGATATCGTGTGGGACGGCGCACACACCCACACGGACGGCTACCATTTCTAAAATAGTCCCCCCTTTCGCCAACAAAAGTTTGGTCGGGACCAAAAACGGCATTGACTGCAGATAGCGCTGCCACTAAGCCAACTGTCTGGGGACTAAGTCCGAGTAATAATTGTTTTGAACTGATTCGAACAATATGCTGCTGTTGAATTGAGGTCGCCCTCTGTAGACTGCGATTAAACACGATTAAAATAGACACGCATACCCCCGTGTACATGTCGCACAAGTCGTACTGGCGTAACGCTTAAAGTTCAAACAATTAATTAAATTACGGAGACTATACATAAATTTACAAACTTTTTAGAAGACTTTGCAAACTGAAAGGTGGTTGTTCCGATTTATGTGGTATCGTGTTCTCTACTGTGATAGAGAGCCGGCACTTGTACATACACCTAGTTCTTTGTCAAAGACGCCTCGCCTTTTTATCCACCAACCGCGCAGCGCGCCGAAGGCGCTGTCGACGCCGGATGCTTGAGGCGAGCGGAGCGGAGGCGTCTTGCGCAAATTGGTATTTACCTGTGCAACATAATGTGTCAATCAAGTATGTCGTCATCGTAAGCACCGCCAAATTTCATTCGATGACAACCTCTTCAGATACTTGCCAAAATCGATGACGTCGCCCGTCAAATTACCATATCGATTTTTGCCCGGCCTGATTAGCATACGATTCAAAGCAAAATATTCCTGACGAAATTTTTGACAGCGCGAGTGAGTCCGTCCGGCCACGGTAGTTGAGATGGCAGAATGTGCTAGTTGTAGCCCAGCTCTGCAGAATAAAGTCCCCCATTAAAAGTTATTCCCACCTTCGCTGCAACAAAACCACACTGAATATGAGACTAGACTAGGGCATACGTCCGTCATTTTATCAAATAATTCGTACTGCATGAACCAGGTCAAAATTGCCACTCACAGACATTACCAGTGATTTTGAACATTAAAATGATGAATACTGACCCGTGTATCAATCATGCCAACGCAAATGTGGCGTGGGGCGAACATCCCAAAATTCAAGCCAGAAATGAAGTCCAGCTCACAAATTCAGGCCGAGAATTTAGGGGACACGCCCATCCTAGTCCATCTAGGCAGAACTACCCCCCCCGGCAACTTACCAGACAATTGAAACAAGGTCAAGGCCCCTCCAAAAGTGTCCCACTACTGCACATTAAGCCTAAACGCGTCGGCCGCACCATGACTGAACGATGCAATGAAACTACGTGTAACAATACAACATGCGTTCACTACATGACTGAAATTCACATTTATAGTAAAAACCGTCCTCACACAGTAACACTGCCGTCGCTTCAATACGCTCATCTCATATAATCAGCACCGCACCGGGAACTCAGCACAGCTGCAATAGCTCGAATAATCCTACACCGTCACCGGGGCTCCTACACGATGCATTGTATTATTCCCCATGATTTTCACCGGCACCGGGCCGTTTTCATCAACAGCAAGATTTTTTGTTCGCCATCTAATTCCCAGCTTGCGTAAAATCAGGGATCCTCGCTGTCATGGCTGTATTCACTTTGTGTCTTGAATTCGTTTATACCAAAAACTCAATAATTGAATGATTATTCTTCTTCAGTGTCGTGGTTTCTTATCATGTTAACAGAAATTTGATTGGATTAGGTCAAAGCTCGCCCATCCTTACTGGGTAATAGATGGATGGTGCTGCAGCATTACTCGTTTAGTCGAATATATGACTTTCGCGCAACGGTGCGTTTCTACTGGCGTCGTGCATTTCCGCGTTGATATGCAAATGCATTTACGCAGCGTGACGTCACCGCCGATGACTTTGGGTTCTTTGGATTGAAACATTTGTGTCAGAGGGTGGAATTATTAAATGGAATAAAAAGAATGAATGTTAGAAGATGTTTTCTGACAATAAATTTTTTGATATAGCAAAAATTACCATTCTAAAAAGAATGAGAATAAAAGATGATATTTTTTTGTTTTGGCCTCTAGATGGTGTCCATAATGATGGCAAATCCAATATTTTATCGTGGGTGGCTCCTACCACTCGGCTGCGCGGCCTCCACCACTCAAAATGTGGATGCCCCTTACCATTATGACACCATCTACGATGGCCAAACAAACAAATCTCATCTTTATTCTCTCTTGATCAGGTCCAATAAACTCGTATTCTGGTAACTATTTTTAACGAGGACACCTACACTGATCATGGCCAAATCAACGAATCGCTTATAGTTTCGGAGAAGAAATACCGCAAAAAAAACACAATAAGTAACAAAGAAAAGGAAAATATTGCGGAAAAGCTTTGAATTAGGAAACTCAGCTTTGAGCAGGTCCAGAGGGGGGAGGACTCACACAAGATTTGAATAAATAAAAATAATCAAAGCTTGAGAAAGGCGTAAATAACAACCCCATCAAAGTCCCCGTGGTAAACAAACTTGCAGGTTTGTTGGTAGAGGCAATAATGCATGTGCAAAGCCCTAGTCAATACTGTGCTAACATTGATGGTTAAACCACAACAAAGCACGGGAAGTCAGGGGCCCCCCATAATCCTGTGCGCGCGAACCATATTATCGAATGGTGAAGTCCGTGTTGACCCCAATTCTTAGTTCGTCACCGTAGAGGTAACTTACAGTCAAGTGTACACACAACCTAGCTACGATACGCTACGCATTACAGAGTTAGTGTCATGAACAGTACGTCACGAAATATTGTTAAGTACTGCACCTGATTTGAAATTATTCAAAGACCATTTTATTACAGTCCCAAAAGGAAAACCAACATAAAGTCCGAGATAGCCAAGACCGGATGGTACAAATATACATCTGCCTAGGACTCAGTTCACCTCCCCGGTTACCGTCCATTTTTTCCTCATGCAGTTTTTTATAGAGTTCTTACAAATGTGCCAACAAATAGTGTACAAATAAGTAAAAGTGATGGATAGATTCACTGAACCTGTAATATAGAAATTTAAATTTAGAGGTAGGGAATCATGTGGCGAAAGAATACGAAAGTAAGATTCGAATTGTCAACACACAGCTGATACAGGCTGGTGACGTAGTCATGTAAGTAGTCTTATTACGCGCCGTGTTCTAATCATGCACTAGCGGACGTTGCACCCAATCCTATGCGCTCAATCATACGTTATAAATGCCCTACAGTGGTAACAGTTGGTTGCGGCTGGTTTCAAGAATTTATCAAGATGAGTAATAAATATGGAAATACTCTGTAAAAAATTTGGCCGCATAGCAATCGAGAATCATTTCTTGATAGTTCATAAAATATCCGTTAGAAATTGAGGCCGTAGACTAAGCGCAGCTCCGAAATCTACAAGCGCAAACGTTTGTGTGTGGAAGGGAAGGTATGATTACGTGTTATTGCTATGAGAGGTTCCTGCTGGAACGGAAAAACGAACTTGTAGGCGAAAAGTACTTGGGAAGGTTTCTGAGCCGGTGTTGTTAACCATTAAACGTCGGTTTTTTGTTTCGAGTTGTTTTCGGTAGCCGTATACGGCTAACTACCCCAGGGTCGGTAGCCGTATACTGGTAAAATAGCCCGGGAGGGTTTCGGTAGCCGTACGCACCATACTTAAGGACATCGTACTAACATAACAATGTTTAAGAGGGTTGACAAGCCGGTAAACGAAGGTTGTTTTGTTCTTGAGCAATTCGACTTCAAAATATGCCGGTTTTTTCTCTTTACGAAAAACAATGTGACATTGTTATTAAGACAACAACAAGACACAGATTCAAATGAATTGTTGAACCAATTTTACGTACTCTTTCATTTCAAAGAATTGACTTGAACTGTATTTAGAATAACCAAAGTATTGCTTGAAAGTACATGTATCGCTAAACCATGAGGGTATGGTGTTGTTACTGCTATATGAGGTCTAATTGCATATCAATAAGTGTCAATAGAGTGAATCGCTGGGCAGCTTGATACGTGTATGCCTAAACCAATCATCAGAAGTTATTTATATGAAAACTATTGGTTATTGAAATATTAAATTATGTTTTTTGAAGCAGTTTGAATTTGGAAACATCTCGGTAAATGTCGGGATTATTCCTGCTGTGTAAAAGCTGAAAAAGTGGGCAGATTTCAAAGAAGAAATTATAAGTCTGTAGTCTGAACAAAGGACCCCCCCCCCCCCCTCAGAATATAGTTAGAGTGGATTGAACACAAGTTATGTGTAGATGTGTTTCGTCACGTCATAACTGTATACACATGTAGTCCAAGCATTATAAAAGCATTTTAGCCAATAAACAAAGCCTTTTTAGGTCTGATGTTCTTTGTGCGTCTCTTTCAATTTGTAGGGTCGAAAAAAATCATTCCAAAGCCGCATAGTGGTAAGTGGTTGTGAGGATCGGCGTTTTTTTTGTGGAAGGTTATGAGTCACAGGATTCCATAAAATGATTTGGGATAGTTTAAACATTTAGGATTCCTAAAAGAATTCCTTACGTAGGCAAAAAAAAATGTACTTTTGTAGCGTCAACACTCAGTTGCGCTATATAGGCGGATCTGTCCTCGGGTCTGTCGCAAGAACCGTTTTAAAAATGTTGTAATTTTTAAAAGGAGTTTTTAAAACTCATTTTTTGTGTTAAAAAAAAATACGTGAAACTGGTTGAAGACGCTATTTTGGAGTTAATTTTAACATTGTGAAAATCCTGAAAGAAAACAATCCTGGACTTGTGAAATTCGGTCGGTACAACGGTCTTTTCCCCTTCTGCAGAAAACCGTAAGGTCGGTCGGCAGACGCATTTTTATATGATGATCCTTTTTTCTTCTTTGTTTATATATTTGTTAATTCATTATATTTTTTTGATTGTCACTTTTTATAATTGACTATATTTTGTTTCCTTCTTTAATTCCTTATCTACTTGCAATTGCCACAGATTTTTCTAATAAAGGTCTATTTGTTAATTATTTGGTGCCGATGGATAGGCTAGGGATCGGGAAGTCCACAAACTCCGTGCGAACCCCCCCCCCCCCTCGCTAATTCCTAAATTGCTTATATTTCATTCAATGTTTTAAACATAGGCTGAATTTTGTCTTTGCTCCTATACGAATTAGAAATTGCCAATTTTTGTACAAAGAAACATTTCTCAGCTTCATCCTTCTAGATGGGGATATTTTTTTGGAAGCCTTTACTTCCAAGGGCAAAATCAGTCGGCCTACTTTCGTTTTTTTTAGAGACAGTTGATATGATATTTGAAACCGCCGGGCATCTCTTGTTTCACTCACGGTCGTACATGACGTTCGTCAGTCACGCAGACTGTGTCCGGCTATATAACCGATCCCTGTGGACACGCTCCGTATCCGTATACGGCTACCTAACCACAAAGCCCGTTTTGGTTATATAGCCGTACACGGCTACGGAACCCCGGGGTTTAGGTAGCCGTATAAGGCTACGGAAACCCCCACCCCCCCCACCATCCCTTTTTGTTTAGATCTTGGGAATGGAATGGATAAAGGCTCAAAGTCAGGACGACAATGAAAAAAATACGGCCTTTCATTTGATCATAAAAAATCGATACTACTTCGGGGGAAATCAGGGGGGTCCCAATTAAAAGGCGACACTTTAAAATTTAGGTCCCGATTAACCTCGTACACTGGCCTGTATTGTGCTAACGACAAGCGGTAGGTGTTTTGCCACAGTATTTATTGATTATTATTTGGACATTAACTTTGAAAACAAGCGGCCAAGTCTACCCGAGGGTGCGTCCATACATGAAAATTACAAAAACAACAAAAAAGTAACAATCAGCAAAATCTATACAATATACCGCATTAGACATAATGGAAAATCGAAATCTTGAGTCAAAATGGACTCGTTGACAGACCAGCACGTTTTTAAAAATGATGTACAAAGGTATCAACATATCAAGATGAGAAATCGGCCTGGTCTGTTCGGTCACTCAAGCCCCCTAGTATAAAAAATAGGCCTGTTTTTGGAATGTAATGTATGTAAACCAAGCATTGTTAACGCAGAAGCAGCAAGAGAAAGTATTGAAAAGCCTGTTATTTGAAAGATTTTAAAAAAAATGAATGGTTCCTACACAGTCTAGCGCTCTCTCCCCGTATCCCGACTTAACGCATTTCCAACTGTTCCCTGTGTTAAAACGTACCTCTTTGACAGCTTCTGAGGAGTCACAAATACAGAATTACAACTTCAACTCGCCAGTTCGTTAAATCACATGTTTTTCCTTCAAATTAAAATTATTTCCAACTTGTTATTGCTATTATTTCATTCACACAATTGTTAGACTTTTCTAGACCACTATTTTGGCGTAAAAAAAAAAAAAAAAAGACCAGTGACCGGCAATCGCAAGATTTGCAGTGATTTTCACCTATTTTGACCTGCATATGACAAAGTGAAACATCATAGGGTAACAATTTATAATGATGTATGCTAGGTCAAAGGTTAAACTAGTTGCTAAACATCACACCGATGCATCGGGTCAATGTTTACTTGGCTAATTCAATGCGGTATATCCTAAATAATTGAATTTTTGTTCCACTGTAAATTGGACCTTTGAGGGCATTTTCCAACTTTGGAGCCTTCCAGGATAGGTTTATTTTTCATGCACGCTGTGATTCATTGCTTTTAGGATTCTTTGAATCCTATATCAAGTGAAATATTATCGAACTTCGCTTTCAATTGGGTGTGCTCATTTGCCTATACTCTAAAACGTGTCATTGGTACCTTCTTCCCTTTGAGTCAAGTGGGAGAAAAACTCTTTTGTGACCCGTCTGCATGGCACAGAGGGGTGAAGACATGGAAATAAACAATCTTTAGGGTTAACATGGAAAAACATATTATATTTACTTATAATTACTTTAAATGACTTTTTAAAACACATCTTTAATATGTACTGAGCTGTCAACTGTAAATTGTAAAGATCATACCTGCATAGCCCATGGGAGGGGGGGTCTGGTGTGGTGGGGTAGGGTCGGGGTAGGGACGGGGAAGGTATATCAAGAATTGCAATAACACATGAAATGTATTTAGTTATGATGAATAATCATGATATACAAAATTCAATTCGAGTTTTTTTTAATTAATTTTGACACATTTAATACTTAAAAATGCCTGGGTTATATTTTCTTTTTTTAAAAATTGGTTCAACATCCCAGTTAGCATGACATAACGATCGAAGTACGCAGTGTACACATACATGTACACAACATGTACACATTGATAGATGACTGGTAAGCTGGAGATCTCATATGAAGATCAACACTCTCTAAAGTAAAGAGTAATCTTTTACAGCTTTGTTTGTATCATTTCCAATATTTGCTTCAGATTGCCCGGCAACATCCCAAATCGTATTCTCAAGGAATGTAGTACTGAGCTTGCTCCACTTCTTTGCTGCCACTTTTTAATCAATCTATTAGTTGTGGCCAACTCCCTACTGATTGGACGACTGCCAACGGCACCCCATTTTTTAAAAATACAGCAAGTACACTTTGCGCGAATTCCCCCTGGCAAGATGGCAAATACCCTAACAGGCTCGAACAACCACATAAAAGCACACAAGGTAATTATTGTGGTATATTGGAATAGGATATTTCAGACACTGCACTATTTTGTAGTTTGTGGTATGTGATCTTATCATTGTCATATAAAGTGTGGTACAGTGTACATTCACGTACATCCCGCACCCGACCCACACCATGTAAGCCTATAACCCAAGGTTCCCCTGGGCCCCTCAACCTTCTCTTGGCAGCCCTGGTAACTTGTGGCCTATGGTGGGCAGCTTTTTGTTTTCATTACTGTGGTACATCTTGTGTAAAATATGATGAGTTCTCGCAATTTGGTTATAGTTTTTGATTTATCTAACTACTAGCATACACCACAATATACCACAAGCAAATTTGTGGTAGTTTTTGTGGCTATGCATGTGCAAGTAATTATGAAAGTTTGTGGTTATAATTGTGATCTGTAGTAACGTCCTCACAATAACAGCCTGTAGTGTTCTGGATACACAAGGTTGGTTAGTGGCACAGTTGACCTTTGACCTTGTAGTGACCTTTGACCTCAACAACATATGAAGGAACCCCTATTGCACCTTCGACCCACGTTAGGTTGTAACGGAACTTTCAACTTTTCAAGACGACCAGAAAAACAAAACCTAACCAAACTGGAACATGACCTCAGTTACCTTTGACCTTGGTCCATGACCTTGACATCATCCAATATGAAAGGAACCCCTATTGCCCTTAACTCAAGTTTGGTATAAATTGGATCTTTTCGGTCCATACCCAAATTTAATTGTTCAAGCTATGAGTTGAAAAATATTGGGCGAGACCCCCCATCGTAGCCATATTTTGCAACTCCTGCGAGACCAAGAAATTTGGGTATGGGGGCGAAAACAAGAATCTAAATTTTTATCATTATTATGTTTTTAGAATCTTGTGTCCTATAATTACGATACACATCACAGTTTCATTTAAGCTGGGCCAGTTCAGGACTTGGGCCAATATTGTCTCTGTCGAAACTAACAATTGTATACCCCTGTCTACACCGTCACCTCTTCAGATGACGATTTATCGCCGATCTGATTGTTTTATAGAGATCCAGTGTGTTAATTATCTCCGTCGTTGTGGAGGACGTCAACAAAAAATTGTTTCAACTTCAAATTCCGCGAGTGCTATTTGCCTTACCAAAGACTCGAATACACAAGTTCATGAGTATGTACCATGCCATGGCCACATTGCTAGTGCTACTAGGACCTGGAGCAAGCATACCTTATAGGGTCTGGATCAATCTCTGAAAAGCTTGATTAGAGCATCGCTCAGAAAGCTTATGAGTGGTGGACGCAATAGTCGTTTGATTTACCTGACCTGAAAAATCGTTATCCAACAGCGCGGCTTGACTCTCACGGTGTGGGAACTATCCACACTTAATCAATCCATTTATTGTTGAAAATCTACTTCCACCAGCAGAAGACTTAGCACTCGCCCAAAGTAAATAAAAACAAAGCGTCCTTGACCATAATCGATATGCAAAGTTGACATGACATGACCGGACTTCATGTGCACACGCTACACTTGATGTACCTACTTCGGGGGTACATAATAGCCTGAATCCTTGGCCGTCACGCGGATGTATGCCGTTGTTAACATAAACATAACATAATTTATTTCTTTCCAAAAATAATGTACATACATATCCATAAGCATCACATAAAATACAACTATTGTATGAAAGACATAATTAATGATGATGTGAAAGAGTACTGGGACAAAGCCAAAAAGCCTGTCAAGTCCCAGACTCTATGTTGCAATGTTCAATTGTTCATAATTGATATATAATTTTTATAAGAGATTTAAAGAATATATTTTTTGATTTTTAACATGAGGTTGGTATGTTGTTCCACTGTTTTACACCGAGGTAACAAATAGATTTTTCACCCAAATTTCATTTTAATATTGGGTATTTTTAAAAGTCTGCTGCATGTCTTGTTGCATATGTATGATTTTTAGCATTCATTGTAAAACATGTTGTTAACTGTGTTTGGCAAAAGGTTTTTATTACAGTATTGAACATAAATGTGCCAAAAAATTAAGAGCACACAGATATACAATTTTAGTTGATTATATTTAATAAAGCGGAGGATTAGAAGAATTTCTATATCACTATTACTGACATGCTCTTACTGCACGTTTTTGTAAACTAAGCAGTTTCTCCTTTTCAAAACATGCATGCAATTCCCAATGCAGTGATCCCTAGTTACTGTTGGAGAGGAAGAGAGTGTTGTAGAGAATTTCGAAGTGCTGCTTCAGGAAGAAAATGATTGACTTTGTATAAAATTCCAATAGTACTAGAGCATTTTTTTTCCGAACTCCTCATAGACTTTTCCAGGTTCAAATTTTGGTCAATAGTGATACCCAGAAATCTAAAAGCATTGACTTGATTAATTCGGGATAATTCAATGGAAATTTTCAATTTGGTTGGTTAGTTCTTTTGTTTTGATATGAGTTGCCAAAAAAAAAAGCCATGAATTGTTGTTAGTTGCGTGAAAGTTATTTGACTTGAACCAGGTGTTTTAGTTTACCTAATACCATTATCATAATTGTTTTAGTGTTTTTATTTTGGTGTTGTGATGTAAATTGATAGTGTCATCTGCATATAGAATAAAAGACCAATTCATGAGCAGCCATTTGGATATCATTAACATCAATAATAAATCCCAATGGCCCTAAACTTGAGCCTTGGGGCATTCCGGAGTCAATGTGTTTTGTTGAAGATTTATGACCGTTATAATCAACATATTGTGTTCTGTTTGTAAGGTAATTTTTGAACCAATCCAAGAACAATACCTCTGAGGCCATAGTGATGCATTTTTTAGCTAAAACGGATGTCATGATTGCCGGTATCAAATGCCTAGGAAAGGTCCAAAAATACACCAACAGAGGCAGTTGTTTGATTACTATTAGAAGCTTGTACCAATTTTATTACAAGCTTGGCTATTGCCATACTCGTTTAGAGTTAGGACGGTATCCAAAATGGTTTCAAAAAGAATGTTGGGTTGTCCATAATAGATGAAATGCATCTGTTAAAAACAAGACGCCTTTCTAATATTTTTGAAAAACCTGTACAAGTATGATTGGCCCTGTAATTAGTGGAATATATATTAGACTATCTTTCTTAGAATGGGAACAACTCTGGCAATTTTAAAAGTGGTTGGGCAATGCCGTGGTTAGTGACCTGTGAAAATGGCGGTTTAGGGGAACACGAGCAGTTTTTTAAAATGATGAAAAAACCTGTGATGCCATCATGACCTGGGCTTTTTAGTTTAAAATATTAATAACTTATCCTCGTAATTGGAGCAAAGAGAATTGGAAACTCTCTACTGGGTTAGAGAGATAAGTGGAGAAGTTAGTATAGTATTGGTAGTTGTGAAACCTGATTGGGCCTATGTTTATGAAAGAAGTTATTAAAAGTTCTGGAATTTGTCAGGATTATTTATAATTTGTCCATTTAAATTAAATTCTTTATTACATGTTTTAGTGTGGTTTTTATTAATTATGTTATGTAGTATTTTGTTTTTGTCATTAAATCTGTTTATTTCAATAAAGCAACATTCATAAAGTTCATTTTGTTTACACAGATCAGTTCATCTTTTATAATTAATGTTGTTTAAGATGTAAAGACCTACGCCACCTATATGAGAATCTATTCTATTTACAGTTTCAAAATTATAATCTTTTAAGTTAAAATAGTCAAGAGATGTATTTTTTTTAAACCAGGTCTCTTCAACACCAATAACCGAAAAGTTGTAATTACATTTAAATGGTCTTTTAATTTATCAAAATTTTTGGACATACTATGTATATTTAAATTTAAAATAGAAAAATTAGTATTGGAAAGGTCATTATATTGCTTAAATTCATCATGTGTATAATTTTACAATCACAATTAATATTATTAATATTAATAAGTGGATTATTTTCATTATATTTTAGTCGTAGAGGATTGAAATACAAGTCATCAATATCACCATCTCTGGCTAACCTTCTGAGATGGTCTATACAGTTAACTTTATTTACACTAATATTATCAATATGTTGTACATGTGCATTATCATTATCTTCAGTACAATAGTAAGATGTGTTTTTGGACACCAGTATATGGTTATTTGAGACATAATCATCATTTTTGCAATTACTTACAATGACACCTTTATTAGTGTTAATATTTACATTATTTGATGCAAGACATTGGTCTTCCTTTGATGAAGACTCATTATTTTTTTTATTTACATGTACACTGAACACACTGGTAATATCGACTGCATCAGTATTACCTTTTCTTGTATTAGAAATATGTTGAAGCCTACAGGTATGATTTGTTTTTAGGTGATTGGTTTCTGTGTGTACCAGTAAGGGGAAACAGATTTGATAGCACTGTGTAAATTACTTACAAGTCTGCCCAATCCTCTGTTATTGAGGTGGACCGTATCCCAGTATAAGTCCTGTAGAACTTCACCTGTGTGTGTAACAAACGACGATGCATTGTCTACGAAAGTAGTACGAGGGTGGCTACTACAGTTGTCTTTGAACATTCTGTTAAGTTCTACTGAAACTTGGTTAAGCCAGTTGCTTTCATTTAGTGGGCAGAGCCTGGGGAGTACACCCGAAACAATAACATGCGCTTTGGGAAATTTCCACAGCGTGGCATTTATTAAAGATGAAGCACTTGAATGGCATTTATCAGCAGATTGGCGGGTTGTGTTGTTGGTCCAAGCTTGAAGTACAACAACTTCTGGTGAAGATTCAGGGCTATCCTCTACAAGTTTCTGGATGTCGCCAATGCTTGCTCCACTTTTTGCAATCACACGAGTGGTCTTGCCTTTGTAGAATTTGGCTTCATTAATTCTTTTACAGATGGAGTTGCTGAAGATGATTACATTGGATTTGGTAGGTGTGTTGATTGGGAGTTGTTGATTTATGCTGTTTGATGTGCAGGGGGACTTTTGTTGGAGAGGGTTGATGCTGGGGGAGATGTTGCTGTTGTTTCTTTGGAGCAGACTGGTGGTCTTTCTTGGGTGTTTGAGTTAATAGGGACAGACTGGGAGCAGAAGGCACTACAGCTGATGGAGTAGGTAGTGCTGATTCAACACCTTCACAAGACTGAGAAGTTATCTGCATTAGTGGGCTAAAAGTATTGTGAACTGGAACTGAAGATGCCACAGGGGGTGTAGATACATTGCATGTTTTAGATGACTGTTTGAAGTTTAAGTCATTTATCTGATCATGCAGACTATCAATTTTGCCTTGCATGATACCATTTCTCTCACACAGAGAATTATGAGCCTGGGCAAGTTGATTGTACGCCTGTCTGAGTTCCTTTATTTCAAGATTTTGTGAATTGTTGTGTCTCACTAGGTCACAGTTAGCCTGTTTGCGTCTTTCAATTTCATTCTGTGCCTGCACATATGATAGTAGTGATTCTCCATGTTGAGTGCCTTGACTACTCATCTTTGTAGGGGTCCAAGTTTGAGTCTCTTTAGTACATACCTGTACAGTTTGATGTTGTACATGTATATCAGGCAGTTGACCATGCCCTAATTGGGGTAGAATGCCTAACAATAGTATCCACTTCCTTAATAGGTGATGACAACAATGAGTGATCAGTCAAGTGTGGTAGAGGGGAAGATGGGGCATGTATAACTGTACTACTCACTGACTATGTAGGGGGATGTTGTGGCTTTTATTAGCATATAAATATGAACTCATTTATCCATTCTCGTTGTCCATACCCTTGTACATGAATTTTACCTGTGGTATATGCTGTCACTGTAGTTAATCCTGTAGTTAATCCTGTAGTTAAGTAGATTTTGAACATGAAGCCATTACTGCCTTTATTTATGGGAGTTCCATAGAGTTGCCTTAGGAGCTGTATAAGCTGATCAATGGAGTCCTGGGAAGCTATGAGAGTATATGAGTGCGTATTAGTCTGAATATCAAAAAGATCAGTAGGTATGAAGAGAGATGAACCATTAAAAAATCCATAAAATGATGAAGGTGAAATGCTATCAGCAAAAATAGTAGACAATCCTGGTATTGTGAAGTGAATTGAAGATGGCCTTGAAGACACAGCCATTGTGTGCATGCATGCATACAAGCCTACAGTGAAAGTGCTGTATGATATACTGTATGCTGTAGTGGGTCCAAGGTCCTTGGTCAACAGGAACACAAAGTTTCTTCAAAGAAATACCTCCATATATTCAGTTTCCAGAGCTAAATTTTATATCAGAGTGTTCCTTATGATGAGATTAACAAACTGGTAGTAAAATCCAGGCATATCAAGGAGATAAATCCATAAAAATGTAAGACAATTCAGGAGCAGTAAATGATGTGTGTTGTGAAGCTGGCAGCCATATTTGCAATATGTTATTGCAATTTGTTATTCGACGAACATGGCGGGCCACCGTAATGAATACCAAGACGGGTTTACCTAGTGGGTTCATGTACGCATGCGGCTTAATACTGTCTCGTTACCAGGGTGCACAGACATAAACTGCATTAGGAATGCGTTCTGTTTAAAATTCAATGAAAGTTATGGGGGATTGATCCAAAGTGGTGGAAGTATTTGGACACCAAAGTTTCGAGAGAGTGTAGATTATTGAGAAGTGTTGTTTTTATTGGTTTCCCAGCATGTGTATTGTAATATAGGACGGAAGATTCTCAAAACATAATAATGGTTTAAATCGGACTTAAAACTTTTCGAAGGAGACGCGAAAAACCAAAACCTAACCAAACTGGAACACACATACATACACATACGGACATGCGCACCCTCGCAATATCCCCCTCTGCCTCTGAGTGAGAATTCATTATTCATTATTTTTGTCAATTCATTATTGACTTTCAATTGGACATTAACAACTATGTTTCAGCGATTTGCATAGAAAAAAAGTAGTGTCCAACCGATCACCCCCAGTTCTGAATTCACCGATCGCCGATTAATTTAGGTTTAACCGGCCGATCCGATGCCGATTACCGATGTATGTTGTATTAACCACAAGAACACTACAAAGCAGATACAGTAACAAACTACGCCGGTAAATTTGTCCCTGTGTGTTGTGTATATATTTACAGTGGTATACCTAAATTCATGTATCTCCGAACTCACTTTGTTGGTAATAAAATATCCAATATAGCAACCAAAAGGTCTATGTGTGTGTTCCATATAAAGTTCATATTTGTGGTGATGTTTTGGTCTCTAGAGCGCTCCAAATATGTTAAGATACATCTGAATCGCCACGTAAAATTTCCGTGAAATTCCAAAGGTGACTATGCAGCATTCTCAAACTCACGATCGCGGTGTCGCGCTAATGGAGGATTTCCCGATCGTCAAGATGGGTATTTTGACAGTGCAAGGTCATTTTGAAACCTTATGCTAATCGTATATTAATTATATATTCTGGAGCGTCTTGAAAAACAACACATGGGATACTACCCAAGGAAAGCTCGTTGAAAGCTCTCTTCTTTCAAGGCCCATTTTGGGCTAAGTACCAGTCATGTTTACAATGACATCATAATTATGCAACGCAGCATTGCCGTATCTCGTTATTTTTTCAAGCTCAAAACCACGTGGGCTTGTACACGGATGCGGGGTTTAGCTGGGCAGATGAATTGAGCATGCTCATTACATTATGCATATTAATTTAATTCAAAAGCTTAAATTTTGTTAGGATACTCAAAACTTGCACATTATTCAGGGTACTGATATGTCAATATTGTACACAAATCCAACGCAAGAAAAATGCACTTTATTTTCTTTTCCTATAGCAAGACAACCACTTTAAAGTTAATAATACAATTGACAAGCGCTAAGTTTTCGTCAATGTCATGATTCTATTCACCTTCCTCCAAGGAAATTAGTCCTTCCATGACAAATAACTGCAGCAACTACGATGATTTTGTGATGATTTTGGCCGCACTCGATATATTTTGAGGACATTTTCAATACAACGAGCGCCGTACCAACGTGGAGAACCAACCAAACGCGGAACGTCGCAGAAATTTTGAAATCTTGATCTTTTTAAACCCAAGGGGATTCCCGCCACTAGATTGCAATGCCCGCCAGACGATGTGGGGCCAAGCCTCTTCACACAGCCAAAGCAATCAAATAGACCTACGACACAAACCATAAACAAAATTACGCCGCTGTGATTTGGATGTGGGTCATGGAGTTTGTTTTTTATTCTCCGACGTTTTGTAGAATCAGAAAATATTGGGCTTTAAATACCATATAACAAATTTAGGCATTTTTCAAATTTTGTGTGATTATATGTTAAACTAACGGCGACGTCTAAAATTGGGGATTTCTTGGCCACCACCCGAAAAGCCTAATGCCCGCAGTCTTTGACCCCCTGTATCTTGATCAAGATTAAGAGCCAAATGCTCTCACGTAAATAGGAAACACTAAAAACCCTTTTTTTAATTATCTGCGATTGAAAGAGAGTGCTTACATAGCTAGGGTCTTCTTCCTGTTCAAGTTCATTTTTTTGAACCATGATGAAAATCAGACAGGACAATAATAATCATTCTAGTGGTGTGTATTTTATAGTAAAACTACTTGAGAAGTAAACATTGGTTGACTTGGTGGGGGTATTATGTTGTTTCTTGGGTTTGTTTTTTCGCTCTGTTCTTTTTTTTGCAAGGAAAAATACAAAATGACGACTGGTTACGGCATCGCGGGGTCCATAGAGTATAGGCTTGAGATTTCAACAGTGAGGGATAATGCAGAATGTATTAATCTTGTGCAAAACATGCATTTAATTTACTCAGAGGAGAATTACTTACAGGTAATGTTGTACTAACCAGCTTGAATACTATTCTTGCAGTTTTAATCAGTTCTTAGATCATTTTTAATGCTTTCTGAAGTTTCATTACCAACACTAGTAGCCAAGTAGCAAACAATAGTCATAGTCGCTAGTGCGACTTAGGTCGTGCCAGCAATATATTATATGGGTATTCCCCAATTTCATTCGAAATCATGTGTGGTGTGTGCATTAAGTGCGATGTTAATTTCAGTGATTACATTGTTCATTAATGTTATAGAACTGTAGGCAGGAAAAGAGGTGAGTTTGAAAGGATGTCAACTAAAAATGAAGCCTTAGTAGAGCTTTGTCATTATGATGATGGTCGTCAGACGTAAATGAAGGAATTTCACCGATACCGATTCAGAAGTCAGAAAAAGCGTATTATCTGACCGATAAGGAAAACTCCCGATGCGATCGGTTGGACACTAAAAAAAAAGTTGTTTTTCTACTTTAGTACTTAAAGACTTAATGCATAAAAGGAATCTATTCTGAAAGAAATTGCAGAGGGGACTGCAGGGCGATTTTTAGCCTTCCCCCCCATCCCCAACCCCCCACCCAAACCCACTACCCAAGTCCTCTCCCTCTACCATCTGGGGGGGGGGGGGGAGACAAAAATATACCACACATTATCTGTATACCATGGGCCAAATCATTCAGCTTTACAATCTGTGATTTTGTGTCCTCTCCCCCACAATAAAAATCATGATTGCCACATACCCTAACCCCCCCTCATCCAAAAAATGTTTCCCAGTTTGCCACAATATCACCAATAATTTATGTTGAGACCAGAACAGGAGGGTTAATTATTTACCATTTGTGAGACAGTTATTTCTGTGGGATCACAGGACAAAAAGCCTACAAAAACAAGCAATTTTCAAACGAGAAAGGTGTACATATGGTCTGGACATGTAGCTGGAATTGTGATATGATCATCTTGTTCTTGAAATATGTCAAGCGTTGGTGGATCTGGATGGTGAATTAAACGGATTTACTTGTTTTTTTTTTCATTCGTAATGAAAACCTTTGACTCATTTGAGTACATCACCATAGATATAGGCCTTATCGTATCACCAAGTGTGGGACAGTTATTAAAACCTATACCAGAAATGAATAATATTCACTTGTCTACCTGGAGAACTAAAGTAGTTAAAATTTATACCAGAATATGTTATCCATTTTTGCCGTGAGTGCTGCCACATGAGAACCTGAGAAACGAATTAATTAATGATTTTTGGATTCTAATTAGTAATACACTGACAGATGACCTTCACCCTGACCCTGTTTTTTTTTTTTCCAAGTCTCGTAGATACCACCTGCAATCCTACTGTATTGAGCCTGATAGTAGGGAGCACACAGTGACCTGTCAATGATTGATTTAGTCCCATATGGAATTAAGAGAGAGAGGAAAAAACTTAATGGAAATTCTAGTTATTTACAAATATGAAGTATTACAAAATAATGAATTATTTGACCCGGCCGCCAATTCCGACCCGGCCGGCAACAAACTAAAAATAAAGTTGTGCAGGGTAGTCTGAGCATGACTCCTCCTTAGGTACAGTTATCATAATGCCATTAACTTAATCAATTAACTTCACTTAGAATGTTAAGGCATAATGATTTAAAGAAAACGCCAGGGAAGTCCCAATTATTGGGGCTAGTGTGCAGCGGCCGTAATGGTATACTGTGAACACCCCTCCCAAGGGAAACTGCTAATCTTTAAAATGAACAGGAAGGGATGCTTGGAAATTTTGAGCACATCTAAAAAATATGGTTTTTATTAGCAAATTTCAAGAAAAGCATTTTTTTCACAAAATAATGAAAATATTGCCACCAGCGGCAATTCTGAAGGCGCGATCCAAACAGGCAAATTAAGAATTCCAAATTCCCTTGGGCCTAAACAGGTTGACGTCACTGTAATGAGGCGAAAAACAGCGCCACTACATTGGTTATTTGCCTAAATGAGCTACGAAATCGGCGTACGATGTTGGTTAAGTCCGTTCATTACTTCCAAGGCACGGCATTGCTGGCAGTAAATGTACTGCAATATTCCATTCACTCCGCTGCACTATAAATCGATTTATGCGAGTAAACCAGGTCACTGAGGTCATGGGTGCAGTCGTGCAGTAAAACTTGCGGAGGATTGCAGTAAAAATGGCATACGCACCAATGACTGCACCCCACTGTAGTGGTCGATCGAGTACCCTGTACCAAGCCAAGTTGACCACTTCTAACAATGGACCAAATTATGAGCAAGGTGGAAATGTTCTTTTACATATACTTACAGTTTCATCAGGGTCCGAGTGGGAGTAATAGCCTTTTAAAGTGTGCTGAGGCAGTAACTGCGTCATATTTTTAATGTAACATGCCAAAAAATTGCAAAAATAGTTCGAAAAAACAATAACATGCACATTGATCAAAAGCTACGTTTGTTTCGCTTACTCAATTGAGGTCACAAGGTCATAAATGTATATCCGGGCGGTTTTGGGCTACAAAAGGGTTTTTTCGGGTGCTAGGTGTTGAAAATGGGCAAATATGTACAATTTGATCGATACATCGGTGATTGTGAGCCTTGTTCCGTTTTAGACGTCGTAATGAGGTTGTTTTTTTTTTTGGTTTGGTGTCGTTTTTATAATGTTTGAAGCTATGTTGTCAGGGGGTATATGTTGACTATGGTTTTCGGTCATCTAGAGTTACCAATGTTGTTAATTGTTGCAATCTGGGATTTGTACATATTCCGAATGTTTCCCAATTTATTCGATGATACCGGAGGTGGAATTATGCGATATAGGCTCCTTAAAGAAAATGATTTCTTCTCTCTGCACAATTACAAAATCGATTACCGGCGACGATTACGTGATAGCAGCGAGTTGCAAGACATTATAGTTATGGATTTTGCTTTTAATTTCTTTGCACGGTCCAATAAGGTTTTGAGGCTTCGGAAAACATTGTCAGTAATGTTCAACACCTCGATCAAGTACAAATGGAACAATTCGTAATCGTTCAAAATTAGAAAAACAAATTTTTTATTTTTTTTATGGAAAATTTTTAATTGGGCTTTTCACAATATTTTTATATGCTTTCCGAAAAAGTAAATGAAAATTTAAAGCATAGAACTCATGGTATTGATAGGATTTCCTCCCCCCCCCCCCCAGGCCCCGTTGAACACTAGTTAAAAGCTGACGGCGGTCCGGTGGTGTAAGTGTGTAGTTCTCTGTGTGATATGTACTGCGATAAGATATTATCTAAATAGTACTGTGTGCGCGGTATTAATTCATTATTCAGTCCGGGGTTAGTAGACGATTTTTAGCATGTAAATGAATTACTTATAGTATCCCTAATGTAAGTTTCATGTGAAAAAATTTTAAAGAAGCTGATTTCACAGATTTTGGTCGGTATGGGTGTCAACATTTACAAAAAAAAGGAGTTATCGTAGGGGCTGGGGAAAGTGGTTTTTCGGGAGTCAAAGGTCAATAACAGGGGTCAAATTTGGAAATTGATCCAATCATGTTGCACAAGTATACCAAGTTAATAGTTTATCATAAGATAGGATTCCAAAAGGTATGTTTTGTACTATCGCGGCCGAAAGTTTGGAGTTATAGCTAAAAACAGGCAAAAATCAATAAAAATGATCATTTTCAGTTGAAGGGGTCAAATTTGAAAAATTACTCCGATTTGGACAAAAAAATGGTGCAAATTATTGATGGAGCTCATAGGATAAAAATAAGAATAGTGTGAGTTGTCTTAAAGTGCTTACTTACACGAATTAGGGGGAAAACAAGGTCAAGACCCCCATTGAAGGCAATGGATGTTGACCTTTGGTGCCCCCCCTACATTGGAAACTACGCAGTTAAGACAGTAAAAACTATTGCCTTATTTTAATCCTTGAGCTCCATACTATTTATTTGCACCCTTTTTATCAAAATCGGCGTAAGTAAGTAAGTAAATTTTCAAATTTGACCCCTGTACAACCGAACTGATAATTTTATTGATTTTTGCTGTTTTAGCCTATAACTCCAAAAACTTTTGGCCCGCAGGATAGTACAAAACTATACCTTTTTGGAATCCTTAATATGATTAAACTATTAAACTTGGGATGCTTTTCAACATGATGATCAATTTCAAAATTTGACCCCTGTTATTGACCTTTGCACTCCCGAAAAAACCAATTTCCCACCCCACGCCAACTCACTTTTTTTGGTAAATGTTGACACCATACTACCAAAATCAGTTGAAATCAGCTTCTTTAAAATTTTTTCACAGAGTTGCTAAGAATATGTTTACTTTTGGGTTACTATAAGGGTTATGATGATTTGTTTGCATTCAGAGGGTCCGTTTATAGTTTTGTTTTGAAATGTATCGTAATGGGTTCTGAACCTATAGATACCTAGAGAAGAATTGAACGTTCATGTTCGGTACATAGTGCTCGCAAACATGGAAAAGGGAACACGCAATGTTACGGGCCGCATCCTTTTTCCCCACAATGCCTTTCAGTATTAGTCCAGTCTAGAGATTTTCCAATCCTAATTCAATTTACGCCCACTTTGTTATAATTTTAGAAACAGGATCTACGTACTGCCCGAAAAAAAACAAAAAAAACAGACGCTGACACGCCGTACGTAAAAGCAAATGTGGACGAAAATTTCAATTCAGGCGGTGCAGGACGCCCTATGTACGATACCTAAGGGGTTTGAATTTGCCATGTTTCCGACGCCTATAGAGCTATAATGGAAAAAAAAAAAAATCCCTAAATCAGCATTAATTAAAATAGGCCTATTGATTCCTCAAAACCGCTTGATGAATTAATTCAATTTTGACTCATACTGTAATAACACATTTTAAAGGGATTCGCACCCTTTGCTAATCCGAAACATCGACAAAATCATCAAATTCATATTTGTATATATTTTTGTTACTGGCGTGGATATGCGACATAACCTGAAAGTGGTGGCTTGAAATCCGTGTAATAAAAACAAAAGGCGGTACTTTAATCTGATTCTGTATTTTCTATAATACGTGCGTATCAAATTCCGACTTGAGTAAAAAAAAAGCCTTTCCCGGTGATACAACAAGATTTTTAGCGTGTTCTTATACATCATGATCAATACCGTTTGACCTCAAACAAAAAACATTATTGATCTTTGTTTGTATTCTTTACTGGTGTAAACCACCATCACCTGTTTAGTGCAGTTTTGAGACGCCAGCAGTCGCTGATGTCTATTTGCAGAGACGGTAAATTAGTCAAATTTCCTTCCTCAAATAGTTCATTTTTTTTTTCACTATTTTTGGTGTTTTTTTTCTACATTAAAGCAGTTATCTGGAATTGTACACACTTATCCCTACTTTATAGTTGAAATCATGCATTTCCACATTTGTTCGATTCTCTCTCATACTCCGCTGCTATATATCCTTTAATTAAGTCATTTGTTCTTGCGCACTTTTAGTTCATAGAGAAAATTTTGAGAAAAATGCATCGAAAATTCAATTTCGCGCCATTTCAAAAATCTCTAGACGCTCGAACGTTCTTAATAAAGGCACCATTCCATCTTTTTGAAACAAGCTTCACCTAGCGATCAGTTAAGTCTCACAAGGCCAATGACAATTATCATTCTTAAAAACTGCCTCAAAAGCTATGTTTTCATGGATGATTTTAGTTGAATGATTTTCCATTTTTGGCTTTGTACAAAAAAAAAAAACATTGCCATTTTCAAAATGCTTTATATTATTGTATAATTGTATCATTAATATAACCTTAAGCTTCATTACACGACGCTTTGAGTTGATAAAGACGGCACGTTGACAAGAGATGCGTTTTAACGTCTCGTGTTGATTACCCACAAGTGAATATTAAACATGCTTTCAATGGTCAATCGTTATCATACATCACAATATCATAACTATAACCTATCATTCTGTTATCATGAACATAAACAAAATACAACATGGTGTAATCGTTTTACAATTGAAAGGTCGCCCATTCCCGTCTGCGAATATCATGGCTATACTAAACTGAAACGACTGAAATACAAAGACGACGATTCATCGATACTTTTAACAGTGGAATATGAATCAGCCCAACGACACCGTATCTTTGGTATGATCAACTTCTTTCGCTTCCAGTCAATAATGCAAAGAGCTGAAGTACATTGGGAGTACCCTCGAGCACGAGCCATAGTAACACAATACCACATTTAAACTAACCCACTAATTTAGGTATTTTGCCTTTTTGAGAAGTTAAACAAAGGCAAATTAAAATGAGTAGAAAAGCAACTCTTTTTGGATGATGTTTCACTCTTTTGGGGATTGAATTTTTCACTCGTTTATATTTAGCATGTTTTAAGAAACCTGAGTCACATTGGAACTACGAAATATATCAAAATACAAACATAGATACACATACTCTTATTTGTTTTGTTTTGCAATCCCAATAGGCTATTTGTAGGAATTTCATTATTTTCTCATTTGTGGGGATTGGATTAGGCTATGGAAATTGATGTTAGTTTTTAGCTTTGGAGCGCGCATCAAATTTGCCAGTGTGGCAAATTGAAAACCTTGATAATACCGGTAAAAACTAATGTTCATGGGGAAATTCTTCAAGCTCTCAATCGAGGCTCCTACGGTGGGGGGGGGGTGTCCACTTGCAAATGGTCTCCTTGTTGCTGATATTTTTTGGTTTTTTTAGATAAAAAGTCAATATTTAAAAACATTGACCAAAAGTCCACCCTTTGGTGGGAAAATGCTCAAGAAGGACCCTTTCATTGTGTTGAGGTGCACTTGACCAGAACAAGTCCATTTGTTTTTAAAGAAGTCACAACTTTTTTTCCTTTTTCAAGGTCACACACTCCCAAAAACAATTCGTGCGGACGACCCTGATCTCATCATGTGTATTTGAAGCATGCCTTGGTAGGGGGTTCATAAGCCTATACAAATAAATACTGAATGCTACAGAGCTTTTCCCCCGCTAGTCATCATATTCAAAGCAAAATGTTTAAACTTAGTTCAAACTTTCGAAAAATAAATTTCAATACCCCTGTTGTGTTCTTAGATACTTATACTTGTGAATGTACTACATATAAGGGCAGTATTGTATTCTGTAATAATGACATTACAAATAAGGACAATTACATAATACTATATCACTTTTTCAAAAATCTCCAACAGCAACTTCAACTCAAATCAACTTCCATTGCCCTTCAAATTATAATTTGTACTTCCTGTATATAGCAACGTATTAGGGCAACAACTTTTGTATACTTTTCAGTTTCACAATGAAATGCATTTGCGAGGGGCCAAGTTTGACTCATATATTATGGAAAACCCATTTTCATGACTATATTGCATGGCATTTTATCAGATGCAAGCTATTGTGAGTTCCTATCTTTTCTAACGGAAATTGATTACTTATTCTGTCTTGGCGATTTATTTCTTACAACAAATAGTATTGAGGACGTAGGCAGATACCCCCTGATTCATACCTAGAACGCTTTAGCGACTTGGCGAAATCTGGCAACACTAATCCATTCAGATCATACACGGTCATAAACGGCGGCAGTCCCGCTCCCCATGGCTCTCCACAGCCACCAAGAATTTTCAATCAGAAACCCTTGCTTCAATATGTGTATCTCGCAACTGTTTCACAACAAAATCAGCAGAAGAATTAACTACGTCACTACTCCGGCCCAGACTGTCACAACAGGCGTTTGCTTCTTAACCTTTCCCCAGGACCGCAGATAAAGTGCAGTTTTGAGCTCAAAGTGATATCGTCATTGATCATAATGTCCCAAAGTGCCTTAAGTTAACATTAATCCATGTAAGACTGCGCATGGGGCAATGTGATTTAACGTCTGGCATGCATAGGGGCTTCTTTTTTTTTTTTTCTTGAAATGGCCATGATCATGTGCTTGCGGAGTGAGGATATAGTCCGCAACGGTAGTTGAAGACCCGGGGGGGTACAACCCTACCGTTGCGGTACCGAAACTTGTTTCGCAGGGGTTGCTTCAGCCATTCATGCATCATGGCCAGGCATCATGTGGCATCACATTGTGCATGATGGGCTGGCGTCAGGCGAGCTCGTTCACGTAGCGTTGCACGTCTCGTACCTAACCTCTAGTCTTAGGGAGAGGATGATAGTAGGGGCTATCGTAGGGGAAAAGCAGAGGCAACCTCGGGCTAGCGTCGTGTCTCATGGGAATATTGGTATGCGATCCTCACCACCTGCATCTCAGATCACACTCGGTTGAGCACACCCAAGATGCCATACATCGAGCCTAACCACGCCCCCAGGTCATGCAGGTCAGCCAAGTCATTGTTCCGGTGATTGTTGTACTGGAGTCTCTGGGCGTGGCTATCTTAAACTGAGACTAAAGCTTTGACTTTCGATTTTTGCCACATTTCGGGCCATTAGCGATTGTCAAGGTATAGCATGATAGTAATGGTTTTCCTTCCTAATCATGTATATATTTTAAAGATCAAGATCTTCAGAGGTGCAAAATCAATCGACAAATCGGCCGTATCACCGTTATCAGGTGTGTGTGGGATGCCGAATTTTGTAATGTAGCATTAACCCTACGCATGACGCGGGTCGTTTTTTTGTTGTTTGCCGGCCGACGCCCCAAATGCAAGCAAAAGCAATCTCATTTCTTTTGAACGTGCCCAGAGCAACGAGAGCCAAATTTAGCGTTTCAGTGGAAAATCTCGGCCGTTTTTCCCGCACAGGAATAAGTAACGTAAAGTCAATAACGTCCCGATGCAAAGAAACACATCGCCGCCATTTTCCGGAAGAACGGCCGCAAGATGAAACGAAACACATCGCGCCATTTACCGGAAAGACGGCCAGTGTGCAACAAAACACATCGCGCCATTTACCGGAAGCGACGGTCCCAGGTGCAACGAAGACATCGCGTGAAATGGCACTCAAAACAGGTTAAATAAATAAATTAATAATAAATAAATAAATAAATAACACACCGATCTGCATAAATTTGTAGTCTTAATTATTCCCAGTCGTGATTGGCGTCTATTCGCTACATCATAGTCGTGCGTTGCGCTCTTAATCTACGTCATGCTCCGTTTACGTCATGAATAGCGTTTTATATGCATAATTAACCCAATAGCTTATCGAAATTGGTGGAGCTATCACCATCGAAATCGAAATTGTCATGGGCATTTGTCATTGGTCACCCGCCTGATGAAAACACTGCGCCTTCTGCGGGCAAACGGCCCAATTCAGCGAAAACCATCGCATCATTTCCCGTCAATAACGGCCGAGATGCAAATCAAACTCATCGCGTCATTCTCCGGGAAGACGGCCCAGATGCAACTGAAACGCATCGCGTCATTCTCCCTGGAAGACGGCCCAGATGCCACGAAAACGCATCGCTTCATTCTCCGGGAAGACGTCCCAGATGCAATGAAACGCAATGAATATCATTTGCGCGACCAAAAAGTTGTTGACGGCCCAGATGCAAGAAACGCATTTTTCCTACCGGTATAGCCCCACGCGTATAATACGTTTTTCGTTGCATTTCAATGCCTCTCGGCCGCGTTAGGGTTAATGTAGCAGACAGACACATTACCAGCGCATGGCCTACTCGGCTACAGTGAGTTCATGGTTTAGGACTGTACTTAAAGCATTTTAATAGATATTGGCAATAACGGAGTGAAACCCTTGGTCATTAGTGCTAATTAAACAGTGGCGACGTCTAAAATTGGGATTTCTTGGCCCCCCTCCCTGGGCAACTCGTTGGTTTTTTATTAGTAGTAACCAGCGAAAATATTTGGTTTGTAGCCGAGAAAATAAAGTACCCGGGACATCATCATGTGGGGCTTGATTCAGCGCAGTAAATTCACGCAATAAATAGCTAGTATAAATGCATATATCGCTTTTTGCCTCTTCCGGGTGAGTCGCAGAGGTCTGTAAACTATGTAATATTTACTATTATAATATAACAGTCAGTAGCATAGCTGAGAAACAATGATAAGACAATGAATAACGCTGTGTGTGTGCAGAGCTTAAATTGGTTGCTGTAATTTGGAACATTGCAAGCAAACTGTTTTCGAAGTTCAGAATCACATTCATGCATTGCGCTTTGCGTTTTGACCCTGTCAATCTCGTGTATGGCATTAATATTCCACAGGAATGCGACGAAAGTGTTTCCAAAAGTGGTCTAACCGATTGTTGGTGGTCGAACCACGGACTCCATGGACGCACAAAGAGGCGGTCAATTTGAAAATTTTCCATTTAGCGTGATTAGCGTTATTGTCGACTCTGCCACGTTTGAGATGGACACTGTGCACGCTAAGGCTGGTAGACAGAGCATATTACCATCCCAATAACTTGCAATTTTGGCAGAACCAGGTAACAATTTGCTCATTAAAAACTGTGTTATGCTTGGGAGGCAGTGTGCTCTTTCTAATAATCTACTTTCAAGTATTAAAAAGGCAATTGGTAATTTTATTTTTTAGCTAGCGTCGTGCGAGAAAATTTTCAACATGTCAACAACATTATATTTATTACTACATGCATGAAAGAATTTAGTATTCTGCCACATGCTACGAATTCGGGCAACGTTAACGGAATAACGCATGTTAGGTGCCGATTTTAAGTGTGGCAGAATACTAAATTCACCAATAACAGTGGACATAATTTCAAATTGTCATGATTTGTGAACAGAGTCTTGTGACAACTAACAAATTATTTACCCATTTAATGAAAGGTTAATTGTACGGATATACAGCCCCTTAAAAGCAGAAAACATACGAAAGTTTCTTATGGACACGTGTTGGGTCATACTGAATTACATCAACTATATATCAAACAGTTATGGGCCTGGTTACAACAATGTCTATACTGTACATGTACAATACATTTATATTGCGTAGCCTTATGTGTTTGCTATGTTTTGAACTGTCGACTGCGCAGAACCGGTAATACGGTATTGTACAAGTGTTACAATGCCCCTTGTGAAGTTCTAGTAAATATATAACAATTAAAACTTACTTTCAATGCACTAATATACGCAGCCAAAACGGCCCACCAAATAAAGATTCCCTTGCCTTCTACGGTGGCGATATGCGTATTTACAATATGGTTCAACTGTGACCTCTCTTCTCTTCCGCATTCAATTCCAACATGGCGGTCATCAGGCCACCGATTTACTGCTGTTTGCAAAAAATTTTAAATAGAAGTCGTTGCATCATTGAAACCATAATATTTTCTGGTACGACTGCATGCATATATTTTTATTGGGGGAATGGTAAAATGCATCACTTAATATAATATAATTAAAA